>CAJVPY010004031.1:0-13163 GCA_910591965.1 Dentiscutata erythropus
CAATATATATATATAATATTATCAAAATTGTGTGTTACATCGGATGTAGATCATTTTCTTGACATAAGGAAATCCATCTCAATGTGTCCAAAGATCTGTATCACCAAAAAAAAAATCTAAATACTCATTCACGAAAAATTAAAAGCATTAACTATGAGATTTCATATTCTTGGCGATAGTAGTCTCGGTAACTTGATTGCTCATTACCTCCGTAAACACAATCACAAGGTTACTTTAATACTTCGGACTCCTGCTACTCTTACCTATTTTGAAAAACATAAACGAACAATAACTGTAATTCAAGATAAAGATAATGTCGAACAAACTCATGGTTACGATACAGAAGTATTACGTAGACATAATATGAATGAATTAATGGATCAACGTTATGGAGTTTGTCCACCAAATATGCAAATTCGGAGACTAATAATCACTACAAGAGCTTATGATGTTAATCAATCGTTTCAAAAAATCTTTTATCGGTTATCTCCAACGAGTACAATAGTTTTATTATCAAATGGAATGGGAATTTATGAAGAATTAATGGAAAATTTTTTCGCAAATAACGAAAAATCGAGACCAAACATTTTAATGGGAATATCATCACATATATGTCGTAAGATAAAGAATACGGGTAATCAATTTGATATATTATATAGTGAAGTTGGTGAAATTGAACTTGGAATTATGCCTAGACATGATGATCAATCAATAGAAGGAAATTATTCAAGAGATATATCTTCTCAATCAGCAAGGAACGGTTCATCACCGGTAATAACGAAAAATTACGAAAATGAAAATGAAAATGAAAAAAATGGGACACAATTTAATATAATGGACTCGTTACATACAACAATAAAAACTTTAATCAAAATTCCTGAATTATATGTAAGACATGTTAATGTGCAAAATCTACAAAATAGATTATTAGAGAATTTAGTTATTAATGCTTGTATCAATCCGATTACCACAATTTTTAGTATGCGTAACAGAGGATTATTAGACAATCCAGGTGCAGATCGAGTTTTATATGCACTATGTAATGAATCATCACAAATAATGAAAAAACATTGTGAACATTTAGGAATGAGACCTACAAATATGTTTGGTTCTGAAAGATTAATTAATACAATAAGACAAATTTGTAAAAAAACTTCACTACAAAGTTCTGATATGTTAAAAGATATTCAGACTTGTCAATTAACTGAAATTAATTATTTTAATGGATATTTGGTAAAATTGGGTAAAATTTATGGGATTCCTACGCCAATAAACAAATTTGTAATTGATATGATTTATTTAAAACATATATTACATTTTGATCCTCAAAATTTAAAGAGTAGATTATAAATAGCTTGTGTTAATACTTTAATGTTATTAATTAATTAATAATGTATATACTGTGTATATATTGTAAAATTGGTTTAATATAATTTGTTTAAATATTAATATGTATATTTATTTTAATTACCAAACAATATCGATAATTAATACTTATTAAATAACAAAAAAGATAAAGTTGTTGAAGGTTGGTTTATAATTGGTTTTTAAGACCTGTAAACTTTGTTACTTGGATCTTTAAAAATACTATTCTTGATGGATCGTCGGTGCCTAAAATTTAAAAATTTCGTTGGTAATTCCGAACTTGATATAAAAAGAATCAATTGTTTCACAATAATAGATATTATAGATATTATAGATATTACTGCATTAAATTGCAATAAACTGACATTCACCAATAAAAAAAAGACTCGTGTTTAAATCCAAATTTGAGACACAAAAAAAAAACCAATTTACATACAAGCCAGCGTCTCCAAATCTTCATTGAACACCCTTCTCTCTTTTAATATATTTTTTCTAACTATATATCGTAAAACAATATGGCGGTATGTATTTTAATACTGTGTCATAGCACTATTTCTTTTTTTCTTAATGACAGTATTGACTTTGATTATTTAGGACACTGGAAATCCAAAAGGCGCTGTCAGGTAAGCTTAATCTCTGTCGTAAATGAAATTTTTGAATCTTTATGAGATTTAGCTTTCTATATTCTCAGTAAAAAATACTTTTTTAATCGAATTATTTCATGTAAATATTAAAAAAAAATTCATTCTTTTCACAGGAGACGTACAACGTCGCCGGGTGGGAATAAAACTGTTTCACGTTCTGGTGGTAGTTCTTCAACCATGATGAAGTTATACACTGATGATGCCCCAGGTTTAAAAGTGTAAGTTATTCAATTTATAAATGAATCAAAATGTTACTTTAAAATGACTTATGTGCACTAATATTACAGAGATCCGGTTGTTGTCGTCGTTCTTGCACTTGCGTTTATCGGATCCGTATTCATTCTTCATATTTACGGAAAATTTACCCGTGGTTAAGTTTTTATAAACTATTAGTATTATTACTTCACGGACATTTTTTTAGACGAAAAAAAAAAATTTCTTAGACGAATTTTATTTTGGGTTATATGTTAGTGTGGAACACTTATAATTAATAATAATTTTTTTTTGAGAGTATCACACCCTCAACATAAATTATAAATATCATTGAATTTTGAATAATATAAATCTTTATCATCCGATTTTGCATACAGACATTAGTAGTAAAGTTCGTTCTTTAGATGTTTATCAACTTTTATTATTTTTTATAAAGCAATTTATAATATATTAGAATGAACAAAATTCGTAATTTTCCATTATAAGCTCGCATAGCTCAGTTGGTTAGAGCGTGGTGCTAATATTAATTATTGAAACGCCAAGGTCGTGAGTTCGACCCTCACTGTGAGCATTTAGTTTTTGTTTTATATACCTCCTGCCATAATAATATTTAATTACTAAATTTATATAGCTAGACAATGTATTTCTTTTTTTTTTTCCGACTTCCGATTATATATATATCGATATATATAGTTATTAATTTCCGAAAGTTTGAAAAATAACTAACGCTAATGAAACATTCAAAGCCATGTTATAAAAGATAAAGTTACAAAGATCATTTTTATTCCTTACTGCTTGGGATTGTAGTTTATAATTTCAATCATAATAGTGCAGTTTAAAATTGATGTACAGTAATTACATACTTTACATTTTAATCGTTATAAAATTGCGTGGTAATAAAATTATACGTATAATTTTACACAGTATAAAGATAATAAATAAATCGAGCATATAAATTAATAGTCTGTATTATATGATAAGACATCCAAAATCCCGAAAATACTAATATGACATCGGAATTTTAGTATTGTCGGGGATTTTGAGTGTCGGGATTTTGGATGTGGTAGAACCGATAAAGGTTTATAAATTTGTTCAAATATTAAGTTGTTAATCGATACTACTTTTATTTTATTGACCGAAAGGTTTACTTCTGTAAAAGTCAACCAGAAATTCATTTTTTACCTTATACAAATAACTTACCTAACAAATCACTTATGCTTGAAAATATTAATTAAAAACTAATATTTTTTCTATTTCCCTACTAATACGTAACAATAATAAACAATAGTAAAATATGTAATAAGGATTATGTTTCTTTCTAATTATCTATTTCTTCACATCATCAACTATAAGATTATTGGTATCAGCCTGTTGCATTAAAGTTTCAAGAGATTTTTGAAGCACATCTATTCGTGAATCCATATCTTCCACTTGTGACATAATATAAGTCAGTATACCTTAAATCTAGCATAAATATAAATAACGAATTGAATTTCATACTTTTATTTACTAATTGCGTGGATAAATCATCAAATTTTGTTTGCTTAATTAATATCCAAATAACGATAAATATTAGTAATTAATCAAAAAACAAACGACAAACAGTCCTAATATCGCCCATAAAAAAAAACGTAGCTTACGTCATAATTAAAGCTCAGAAGCACGATAACGATAAAATGTCTGCTATAAAAAATGTAGTTAACGTGATAGATAATTATGCGACAATATATCAAGATATCAAATCTTCACTTCGTAGGAAAACATCTTTTTGTTTGAAGTGTTAGTGACATAATAATTACTCTACATAAAAACTATTGAAATTTTTTTATCATAAGAATGGCCAGTTCAATTGACTGTATTAAAAACATATCGATATAAAGGTAAAGTAATTCGTAATATCTTAATTTTTGAAGTTTCTAATATAGAAATATATCATGAAATAATATTAGAGACACGATCGAAGATGTTTTTATTTCAGGTGCTTAATTAAAAATTATCGTTGATTCTGAGCTTTTTATGACAATAATAGGACAGCTAATTATACACGTTCTCTTTATAAATACCAATTGTCGGAGCATAGTCTCAACCTATTGATAATATAAATAATAGAAATGACCAATTGAAAGATAAAGGTTGTTAAAAGTAGCTCAATAAAAAAAAACCAAGAAACGAAAAAAACACACACAAATGCAGTCAATTCCTGAGGAGTTTGTATGTCGGAAAAAACAGCATTAGGCTGGTCAGTGATGTTATTTGGTTTTGTTAATTCCTGAGAAAGTGGAGTTGAAGAGGACTCTTTGGGCAAAGGGGGAGGGGGTGGTGGTGGTGGTGGTATTGAACTAGACATTGAATTTCAACAATTATCACTAGTCATAACATGCCGCACTAATTTTGTCACGGCAGATTCTCGATTTGGATTGGCTAATGACTTTGATCGACAAAATTTTCATAATTTGTCTACGTAACGGTAATTACCAGGCGAAGACATAGCGAACATCCGATGTAAATACAAAATCAAGAAAGTTTCGCTTCCGATGGTTCATCTGTTACAGAGAATGACTTTCACGTGATTAATAGATCACACATCGACTACCTAGAAATGCTATATTAAAGAACCAGCCATAATTCAAAGAGTCTTTTACTGCAATAAAGTTTTAAATAATTTATTATGTTATTAAAACGTGTACGTAACGGTATAATTCTATCTATCTTATGTTATACTATTCGTTATTATTATATTTAAGGGACGAAGGCTAGTTTTAATAAATAACTAAAAGAATGGTTTATTTGCATATATACTATTTATAATATAACTTGAAATGTTAGAATTTAATTCGACCTTGTCAACTCAAGATTATAATCTGAAGTTGTAAAAGAAACTTTGTTCATTTTACGATCCAATGTCGAATTTATGACTAGTAGCTTGTTAAAACAGATTAGTTAATGCCTGATACCATGCTCGAAAGTTATGCGATTCTTAAATTTCAATATAATTGACGCACAAAATGATTATATTTTATTGATTTGTTTAATGTAATATGAATGAATAAATAAATTACATAGTGGACGTTATCCTGCTTAAACTGGTTAGTTCGTCTGATTGAACACTGTTCCCAAAGCACATAAAACCAGCTTATGCTTATACTGTACACATTCACTAGTAGTTATGCTTGCTAGTTTGAAACCTGTTGCTATTTAGTATAGAATACATAAAATTTATATTCGTATTGATTTTTTTATTTAATTGTTAATATCTTATCCGCATAATATAGTACCGATTTTATTTAATAAATTCATTCTATCTATCCGGACGATTTTTGCCTCAAATAAAAAAACCCGTGTCTATCGAATAAACTTGCATTATAGCCACTTTAAATAAGTTTATTCCAAAGGGATAATTTATATTTCTAATGCATTCTAGATATTGTTAAATAAAATTTCTTCATATACCGCTGTTGAATTGCAAATTTAAAAATATATACGTACTATATATATACATATAATTATTTAATTAAATTTTATAAATCTAAAAGATTCAAATAAAAAAAGAATTCACCCTAAATGTGCTTATATGTTTAACCGTTTCAATAACTTTTGATAATTTGAAATTATTAATTAAACAACCTAACGCTAACTCGAATCAATTTTGTCGCTTCGTATTCATCAAATTTCTAAATACTCACTGATCACACGAGTTCAATTTGAGTGAAATTGATTATGCCGATTAACGCTCTAGGAGGTTTGCATAGTCAATTACCTCCAACCAAAAGTTTAAAATAGCTATTGATTTAAATATCAATGATAGAGAGAGATTTCACCCAAAGAAGTAGAATTGTTAAGAAATCATATGATCAGAGAAATTATCTAAGGGAGAGGTTAGATTTCACTGTAAACTGTAAATGATCGTAATTTTATCACTGCTCTTATATAATGCAATTATTCCGATAGGGTTGTGTAATAGTAGATCCGAAAAGAGCAGAAATAATACAATCAGACCTCGGCTGTAATTTGTGATTTTTTTAATATAAATTAGATTTTGATATACTGTAAAGTTTTTTGTATTTTTACAAGTTCCATAACTAATTTATAATACAATATAATAATAAAATAAATTTTTGGAATTTAATATAGTATAATAGTAAAATAAATTTTTGGAATTTAATAAAGATTTTACTAAATATTTTTTTAAATAAAATTATAAAAAAAATAAAAATAAAGGTTTATTATTTGATAACTAAATAAAAATATTTAGTACTTTAACTGTTAAACCCAACTCAAATTTTAATTTAGCTTTAAAATTAGAAATAAATTTTTTATTAAATTGTATAATACTGTAATAACATATAGTAATAAACTTTAGTAAATACTAAATAAAATTATAACTTATACTGTATATTGTATATTTTAAATCAAATTTAAATGATTTTTTTTGTACAGTACAAATTTATACTATATATATACTGTATAAAACTAAATTTGGGTGATTTATCTGAATTAAACAATTATACTACAGTATATACAATATAGCATCAATTATAACAAAAAAAGTTTTATTTCTTATATAAATCACAATTGTATCACAAAATATTGCAAACTCAAAATTATAATAAATATAAAGTTATAACATTTTATTATTACCAAATTTACAACAATTGATTTAAAAAACAAGTGATTTATAATTTTTTAATAAAATAAAATCGGTCTGTTTGTATATAACACTTGTTCAAACGCAAATTCAAAAAAAGAAATGTTTTAAGAAGTTCTCAAAACACCAGCATTCATCAATTTTTCAATATTTGCTGCCACAGTAGGATTTTTAAGATGTCTAAATAAATAATAATAAAATAAATACAATTAGTAACTTAACAGAATCCAATGGCCTGTTAAACTAAAATAAATAAAATACATACTCTCTGAAGGCACGTGGATCATCCTGACATTGTTGTAAAATCTGTTGCATAACAGGATCTTGGAGGATTTTCTAAATAAGAGAAACTATGTTAAAAAATAATGATCTTTCTCATACTATCAAATTTATCATTCATGTACATGCCATAATTTCAGGATCACTAGCGGCCTTGCGAATTGTCTCCTCCATACTTTCCGGATTACTTTGATTACTTTGATACATTGCTTCTTGGCATTTTCTCATTTGCGCCTGAATTTCCGAAGTATGCTTTTTTTCCGTATCGTTATTCATTGCAGTTTTACAAGTTTCCAAGCATTTTGAGTAATCTTTTTTTAAGAACTCTACCGTTGCCTTTCTGATATAAGCTTTAACTGTAATAAAAAGTATATTAACAACCTATATTTATATCAATTAAGACAACGGATAAGATATGAATGAATGCGTTACTAAAAGTAGGATCAAGGCTGATACAAGTTTCGCAGTCTTTTAATGCTTCTTGGAACGCCATTAATTTTGTATAACAAGCTGCGCGATTACTATAAGATTTGGGATCACTCTCATTACGTTTAATCGCTTCTGAATATTGTTGCACGGCACCTGCAAAGTCATTTTTTTTGAAAAGCTCATTTCCGGCTTCCCTAGCTTTTTCAGAAAGCTCTGGATTATAGTATGCTTCTTTTTCACGTTTGACTTTCAACTTTTGAATTTCGTTAGATTTGGTAAGTATTTCGGGTGTTCGATGTTCAGCTAACGATTTGCCGTAATATTTAATTGCTTCATCAAACTTATCAAGTTTAACATAAGCGTTGCCTATTCTTCCGTAAGCACTTTAATATTTTGAAATATAATAAGTTTAGCTAGCTAGTATTATGGACGTAATTAACAAGTCAAATATATTGATTTATTATTACCGAGCAATTAATTTAAAGTCTGCGCGATGTTCACGACCAACATCGACTGCTTGTTCACAAATTTTGATGCATTCTTCGTAATTTTCTTGCTCAAACAATACAGCTACAAATTATATAGATTATTATCTATTTTAATAACAAAAAAATAACTTCAGATTATAAATGTAAAACTTTACTCACCCGCCTTGTTAGTCAAAATAGAAGCATTAGTAGGATCCAATTCCCAAGCTTTATCATAATGTTGCAATGCTTTTTCGAATTCACGTTTTTTATACGCTTCATTGCCAAGATCTTTTTCTTTGATAGCATCTTCTTTCTTAAGCACTTCTTCGGATTTTTCCGTAGGTTCCGGTTCTGGTTTGGGGAATATCTCGAGTCTTTGGTTCAGGCTCCGTTGGTTTTTCCGGTTCTTTAGGCTCTTGAGGTTCTTGAGGAAAATTCACTTCACCAGTCAACAAAAACATTAGTGCGTCCTTTATGCGATTATCTTGCATATACCTTGAGAGGAGACGAATTTTACATTTTCAATAATTTAAACATAAAATTAAAACGCAAAAACTAATGATATATACAATTGAAGTTTATTAGGATCAGCTTGAATCGCTTTAATTTTCTCAACAAAATCTGGTTGATCAAGATAAGATCTCAACTTCGGATTCATGGCGATCCTCACAAGTGCGTCATCACCAAATATCTTAACTTGGGGACCTGTTTCCGTTTGTTAATATATAAAAATGTTTTATTTAACTCGAAAATTTTAATTTTAAAACATAAAAAAGCAATATGTTGTCCAACTTACTGTCAGCACGTTCAATGTCTTCGAGCGCTTTTTTAAGTTGAGCATTGTTCGGTTCCACCTTAAGACCTTCCTCATACGTCTCACGCGCTTCCTTAAGCCTACCGAGGCCATGAAGAGCTGCGCCTTTTCTACTATAACCCTAATATATCAACCAAATCAAAATATCATTTCTATTCGTTTTTTAATTTATAAGAAACAGTTTATATGAAGAGTGAATCGCTCGTTACCTTTGCCCAATCACTCTTCAATTCAACAGTCTTGTTCGCGTCTTCTAAAGCTTTATCGTATTGTTTCAAAGACGAATAAGACGCGGACCTGTTCGAGTAGAGCACATGGTTTGAAGGATCTATATCAATGGCTTTAGAGAAAAACTCTATCGCTTTTTCATATTCTTTCGCGGAAAAGGCCTGATTGCCTAAGGTCTTAAATTCTTCAGCCTAAAAACCGGTGTCATAGTGAGATTCTAAATTTTCGCTTTGCAAACTCACAAGAATGCAAAAATGCCTCGGCTATAACACGGCTTTTTGAAATGGCGTGACCTTTTGTATATATTGGTGAATAATCAATTTTCCAATCCAGAACCATAATAATAAATGTACTTACGCTCATTTTTATTTTATTTTTTATCTTAATTATCTTAAAAACAACCAAAATTGTTTAAAGAAAAAAAAAAAACAAACTTTCTGGAAAATTCTTTAAAGCTTAAATTAAAAATCATGTGATATTTTTGAGAATCGTTACACTATTACACTACTTGTATAAGAACCCGCAGTACTTTGTAACTAAATAACATCTCATTAATCTTAATGATGCTAATTTATTATTATTTTATTTATATACCTTACACTATACTAACACAACCACGAATAATTTAAACCAAAAGAACTGCATTGATACAACCATCATTTTCTGGATTATTTGTGACTTTTAATGAAATGGTGTTAGTTAATTATCAATTTACATAAAAAAAAAATTACCATAAAAATGTTTACCTTGCGCGTATTTACCCCATACAACTTTACCCGAGGTTGTTACAAGCCCAAGTTCAGAGACATTGACCTGTAATTAAAGAATTCTATGTCAGCCCTTTAAAAAAAACTTTTAAATTTTGATAAATCAACTAACCTCTATCACGGTACCCTTTGTCATTACCCCCAGTTGTGTGTAAAGAGGACTTTGAGGATTTTTCTTAACGCTAATAATCGGTAAATAGAATGTCGCGCCCAATTCTGGATGCGTGACATGTGCTTTCTTATAACGCAATGCCATTGGCCTAATAAATCTTTCATATTTTGGTGGTTTACGAGTAAATCCTTCACCAACAAATGTTGCCTTTGTAACCATGCGCTTCCATTGCTTTGTTCTATTTTTCCCAGTTTTAATAACTTTAAACATCTCATCTTCAGCAATTCCACGAACTTTAGGTAATGGCACTGTCCATTTTCCAGCCTTCTCTTTACGTTTTTGTTTCACCATATTGGATAATATTTTGGCATTTTGTTGTCCTTCACGATCTAATAAATATGTAGGAATTGCACTATCGGGAACTGCCTGTGAATCTTTTTGTTTAGCAGATTTTTCTTGATGCTGTTTGATCCTTGGATTTAAAAAGATCAAAAATATATTAATATTGTCTGCATTGGCCAAATTAATGTGAAAGAAAAGTTAGTAATGCTTACATCTTTTTCATTTGTATCTTTTCTGCGTGACGTTTCCTATTATACAATTTAGCTCTCAATCCATGAACCTTTTGAGCAAATGCAGAAGAGCTGTGCACCTCACGAGCAAGTCTTTTCCGCCTTTTTTGTAAGAAATAAGAGTAAATACAAAATTTTGAAATTTCGCTTTAATTGAATTAAACGAGCATTTACTTGCGCTCCTCATAATCCAAGCGTCGACCATGGCGCTTTATTGACTCTTCAATGTACTCGTTTTGTGGCTATATAAATAATAATTATTATTATTTCAAGAAATTATATTAGATCTAAAAGAATTTTACATACCATTGCTTTTTTTCAACGGATGAATTGAATTCATCTATATATATATATATATAGTGTCCAAGAAATCGGGGAAATTCCATTGGTCGATTTCTGTATCGGAATGCATCAGAACCCTGGCCGGCTGGAAGTCTTGCCCAAGATGATATCATATTGGGTTCTTTCACAGCGAAACCATATTCATTTATTATGTAAAAATTGCCCAATTGATAATTTTCTATAGACCTTGCTATA
Organism: Dentiscutata erythropus; assembly: GCA_910591965.1. NCBI lineage: Eukaryota > Fungi > Glomeromycota > Glomeromycetes > Diversisporales > Gigasporaceae > Dentiscutata > Dentiscutata erythropus. Next base: position 11,076 of record CAJVPY010004031.1, read on the forward strand.
CTATTGTTAAGTGTCGACCTAGCTCCTACGCATTCCGACCCGGAAATTTGGAGAACGATCGGTCTAAATTAGATGTTTACCGATAATCTACCATTTTTTTTGATACGATAATATTCTTAACGTTAAAGGTAATAAACAATATAAAATAACGATAACTAGATCTCAGATCTAATTTTTATTACCTGATTAATTAAACTAAATGCTGTAAAGAAACCAAAGTTCGGGATTTTAAATTTTAAAATCTTAGTCGGTGATATTTTAATTACATACACATCGTTGATTCATTTTATTTATAGTGCATTTCTAATTATTATTTCCAACGGCCACCTTCACCATTTAAATATAGCCTAGTCTTCTCCCGAATTTCACATTTTACTTGTTTTGCTTTTCGCTGATGGTGTTGTCTTTCATTAGAGTTTTGCCGGTGTTTCACCGTTTCGCCGGTGCTTCATCACTTCGACAGGATTTCGTCGTTTCGTCAGGGTTTCACAATTTCGCCGGGGTTTCGTTGTTTCGTCAGGGGGTTTCATCTTCTGTCTTTTCTGGGCTTAGGTTTCATCTTTCGCCATTTACGTAAATGGTTTCGCTTAACAACTATAAATTGGATTAATTTTATATAAAAAAAAAAGCAGAATTCAACCACAATTCCCCATTCCAACAAGCACTCTTTGGTTTTCTCAAGTTCGATTCAAAGCTTATGGCAGAGAGTACCAACCAAGTAATCTTATCAGAAAACGGAGAAATGGTTTCTTGGCTAGGTTAAGGCGCAAATCTGGGAGGAGAATTTTGGCTCGAAGACGTTTAAAAGGCAGAAAGTATTTATCACATTAACGATGGATTAACGATGGTTTAATAAATATTTTTGTATAGAGAGGTCTGTACGTGATCGTTGTTATTGTATTGAATATCGCATTTATTATTATTTAGATTTATTTTTTTAGTCATTTTTATCTTATTTTAGGTGATATTGTATATGAGAACAAAAATTTTACTAATATAAATGCGCCAAAATAAGTAAACTGATTTTGAACTTTTACACCCGATATATTTGCTTTTATATAATCAAAATTTATAATTTTTAAACAATATTCCTTAACACTATTGTAATATAAGTGTTAATAATTTTTTTATAAAAGATAAAAAGAAACTTGTTAAACGTACCAAGAATAACAGAGTCTCCACGTAAAAACATCTTGCTAATAAACCTATCCTTATTAACTGGTTTAGCTTTCTTGCCTTTGCCGGCTTTTGGTGTTTCCGTCCACATCTAATAAAACAATTACATGTTTTAAATATGTATTAAACATTTTATTAGCTCTAAAAATATAAATATTACCTCTTTAACGTTCTCTAGCACCATGTTACAATGCCGATCAAAGGCTTTGACGCGAGCTAGTAGCTTTCGATTATTTCTACAGTTTATCAATATTTGAGTATTATTCTTTACTGATTGTTGTAATACTGATAAAGGACCGGTATTGAATTCATGTTCTTCGAGTTGACGAAGTTCTTCTTCAGTCATTTCCGCTTTTGATTTTGTTTGAGCACTAATTTTACAAAATGTTAATTGTGTTTAACTAATGTTTTTGCGGATTTCATAGAAAAGTAATAATCAATAAGCGAGATTCTCAACGTTTATGTTATCCTAAAGATTGTACTCTTTCTTCAAAACGATGGAATCTCGTGCACAAGCTAAAATACATGATATATTTTTCTTTTATTTCTTTACCTCATGGTGTCGGTTTCTTTAATTGTTTGCGGTTTTCGGGTAAGTGGCTTTCTGAATCAATCAGATAATATTTATTATAATTTATTGATCACGTGTTAGTGTTACATAAATTCTGCGCGTAGAAACTCTATAAACTGTAAATGCAGAAATGGTCGTCGAAACTCATTAAAACTTTTTTTTCAAATTCTGGCTAAGAACATTAAGTCATTAAGTGCGAATGGTTAACAAGGTTAGAAAATGTTTAAGGGTAGAGGGTATGTAGATCATTTCTATTAACAAACGAGTGACAAAAAATATTTTTACTGCGCATTAAAAAGTTGCTACATATAAAAGTTAATTTTTTTCTATATAAATTGATA
>CAJVPY010004032.1:0-13163 GCA_910591965.1 Dentiscutata erythropus
TAATATAAGTGATCCTTTAATTAATAAAGGTTTTAATGTTCTGTCTGTCACTTTTAACAGATTAGATTAGCCAATTTTAGATTCAGTAATCTATTCATATGTTGATCTCTCTCTTTTTTTAAAGCTTGTCAATTCCGTTCACTTATTTTAAACTCTTAAAAAAGAATGGCTAATGTTGTCGAATTATGGTAATGGTGTGGGTGATCAAATTCGTATGTTATGGGGCATAAATGAGCTTGTATAGTGATCAGTGATTAGTATGGTATATGTGGTTTTTTAAATTGGTATTCTACACCATTTACCATACTATTTTTGTTCCAAACTGTAATCACAATTTTGATTATCCCACATCTTTTAGGTTTAGAGATCAATACAACTCAAAACAGATTTCAAAATCTTATCATAAAATATTACACAAGAAACAAGCACTTTGTCTTAGCAAAGATATTTTCTTGTAATCTAGAAAATTTTTAAATTATAATTTAAGTATGGAATAGTGTGTTATATTATTAAATAAAACTTAAATAAATAATAAATTGTTATTCCGATCGATTTTATAATTTAAAAACCTGATAATACAATAATAACATCTATAACATGTATTACATATGATCTATATCTGATCAGATTTTCACGAGCTGAATTTTATAATAATAAATGATTGGGTTGAAAGTCTGAAGTCTCACTTTCTTATGGTAGTGCTCAAATGATTTCTGAACCGTTTATTTTTATCTCAATATAAAATTATTATTCTGCATTATATTTTTAGCAAAAATCCCAATACGGTATGATCATGTAATTTACAGATAGATTAGTCGAACAACCAAAATTCAGATAATCGGCCAAAGTTTAGGTTGGTATTCATCAGAGTTGGCCGGCATTAATCAATAATAATAACTAACTAACTACATTCTAGCAAAATTAGCGTCTTGAAAATTTTATTTAGCATGTGGATTACTAGATTATTAACAAGATTTATTAATTCTGCTCCATTCGGTTCTGGAATTTGGTTGATCTGCTGAGTTTTAGTTGCGCGGCCAATCTATTCCAATTTATAATGTATCGAGTTACTTTAAGCACGGACATTTGGACGTCCCTAGCTACTAGTAAATAATATAATACCCAATAATTTATTATATTGATGTGGTATCATGATCAGCATTACGAATTGACCTGGGCCATTTCACGATCAGTGAAAATCGTGAAATGACACTTTACATATATATATTAGTCAAATATATACTATTCTTTATGATGTGACAAAACGTGCTACCACTTTGCCGTAATGTCAAATATCAAATCAAATCAAATCAAATTCAAATAAATACTATTTGATTTGATTTGATTCGATCAAATTCAAATTTGATTTGAAAAAATCAAATCAAATTCAAATCTATTAAATATTTTATTTGATTTGATTTTGCGGAACCCTACTTTCTGAAACTAGTTTCGGGTAGGTTTCGTTTAGAGTCAAACTCTAGTTCACAAGATCGAAACAAAAATGAATGAAAGTTATGATTCAACAATAGTTATTGTATGGATATGTGTGTGTAAGTAATTACACACACATATCCATACAATAACTATAATTTATCTTTTGTTGAATAATAACTTTCATTCTTTTTCAACTTTACTACAAATCATCAAAAAAAAGAATCGCCCAACAATTCTCTTTTTTAGACTTTACAAATAGATACAACAAAAATATCCATTTCCAAATTATATAGTGACAGATAATGAATTATTCGCCTTTTTTATTCGCAGCAAAGATTTTTGCTTAAGCAAATAATAATCTGTTGATAGCGATTTTGAAGATCTATAAAAGTACTTAAACTATTATTTTTTTCTAGTCAATTAATGAAAATTTCAGCAACTCTGTGAATAAATGGGGTTTCATTTTTTTTTAATTGGAATGATAAATACTCAAACTATCTTCCACTAATAAATTTTTATCTTTGATGCATTATACTATCATCACATATCTTATCATTGGGAACAATAAATACTTTTGATTCGTTAAACTATTTTTTTTACTACATTCCAAGCGATTACTAAGGGCCCGTTGAAAACACTCTTAGTCCCTTTATGTTATATAGTAAAATAAAAAAGTAAAGTTCTCCGGGTTTTGATTCTTTTTCGATTCTTTTGCAAATAAATGCCGAAGCTATAGATGACTGAGGTGTTTTATTTTAGAATATGTTTTCAAAAGCACTTCAAATATAAATAAGTGTTACCAACTTCTTCCTATGAGGTTTTTAAAATTATGTATCTTATTTATTTATTTTCTGCACTAACACAATGTTTTTAAAACTTTTTTTCATATCAACAGTGTAAAGCTAATCTTTAACTTCTGTAGAATCGCACCAGGCCTAAAAATACCTATTCACTTTCCTGGCCATTCAAAAATACTGAAATTGTATATTGCAGTAAAAAGATGCTTGGCACAATGGCCGGAAAATAAATAGTATTTTAGCCCTGGATCATGCCATTTGATACACGATCACGTTACACAATCACGATTTATTATTACTAATGTAAATAAACCATACAATTATGGAAATATCAATCATGTCTGATATTATTGAAGTGATGATTTATTGTCTTGTTCTTGGCGATGCTATTAATGCTTCGTTCTCAGTTCGCGGTGGGAGTGACATGAACGTTTCTGAACTGAAGATTTTCATTAAAGATCTCCTGAAACCTCGGTTTGATGCTTTTGCTGCGAATCAATTAAAACTGTGGCAGGTGGATATTCCTACCAATGATATAGACTTAGATGACAAAGTAAATGCCGACAATATCGAAAAAGAACTAAAGGGTGTGCTGTTGTCGTCTCCATTTCAGACTGTTGGAGATTATTTTAAACATTTACCTTCTAGTAAAAACATCCGAATTATCGTGAAAGCACCTGATAAAATTAGTATGCATCTTTCAATTATTATCTCTCTAACAAAATTACATTCATATCAGAAACCACTAAATCACTTCTCATCATATTTAAAGATCCAGAAAATTATAACCGTGATCGCCCTCCTTTGAATGAGCAAGAGTTTTGGGAGGAACTTACGGCCGCCCAAATTGTCTTTAAATTACCAGTCAATTTCGATGAAACTACATTTATGTCTGCGGAATTATCAGAATATATAAATGTTCAAGGAAATGAAGCAATTTTAAATGATCGTGTAATGTTAAATGCACAAGACGAATTAATAAATAACAATGGTGAGCCCATAATGGTCAAATCGACAAAAATCAAAATGAATTATGTGAAATTTCTACGTCTTCGTAAGCCGCCAACTGGAGTAGTCTACGGAATATCCACACAAGAAATATTAATAAGGAAGTCATACTTACAAATGATTGAAAAGATTGAATACGATCGTGCCCATGAGTATAAAGAAGGCTGTGTCATAATTGGATCTCCTGGAATTGGGAAAACACATTTTTCGCTATATTTGGCGTTTTATATATCTCGTCGATATCATTTTTCAGATATAGTCTATCACCAATCATTCCGAGATCAATCTCGTGCTCTTCATATCAAATCTGACAAAAGTGTAATGAGAATCATTAATCTAGAACGTGAATTCCCACTAGAAGGCTTTTATATTGCTGATTCTGTAATCCTCGCCCCCTATAAAACAGCATTTACGTTCCTGGTTACGATTCCAAAAAGGCATGAATTTACAAAAGAATATGTTAGGAAATATTACGCACCAATTTGGACTGAGGAAGAAATTTGGGACGTTTGGAATGTATTGTATAAAACTAAGATATTAGAAAGTCGAGTCAAAGAGTTGATTAGACGATGGGGATGTATCCCACGAAGAATTTTTTGTGAATATAACGATGAACCGAATGTCAATGATATAGTATCTCAGTGTGATGCCTATGCTTACCTTAAATGCAATGGAGGAGCTTTAGGTGACAATTATTCCGGAAAAGCTATACATATAATTCCTAACTCTGATTTTACAGATAAAACATACGTACCTGCTTCAACGGAAATATGTGAGGCACTGTTCAGGCACTATAAAGATTACACGAAAGAAATAATTATCAAAGTAATCCGAAATTTCGTGAGAGGTGCTGGTGGTACATTAGCTAGAAGATTTTTTGAATTGATGGCACATGATGTTTTGAGTAATGGTGGCACTTTTACAGTACGACGGTTAACCAAAGATGGCATTAAACAACCTGAAGAAGTATTTTATCTTCAAAATTTGCAACTCAAACAATTTCGTAATATTAGTGAAATAACTCCGGGATATTACAACATTCCTGAAGATGCAAATTTTGAATCTGTTGACGCCATTGCACCTCAATGTAACGGAATTCATCATTTACAACAGCAGAAACACATGATATCAAAGTAAGTATGGATCTTTATATTGGCTAGTATTTACCATTTCATTATTGAATATGCATATGCAATGCTTTGCAGGTAAACGGTCTCAGTAAATTGGAAAATCATCTGAAAAACCTACCAATCCACCTATACTTCGTTGTTCCAGATATAGGCGACACGTTCAATAATTTTTATTTGCAAAAGTATGTTACAGCAGGAAACACAGAATATTCAGGGTGGCAATTGAAACATACTGAATGGATTAAGAATAGAGTAATTCAGTATGTTCTCTTGATCAATTTACCATTTTAGTTGGATAACGTGGTGCTAATTATACGATATGATATGACCAAAAATCATAAATTGAAATTAGTACATATAATATTTGAAGATGGTTGTTTAGAATCTTGGCATAAAGATACTAGCATGTTATGTTTTTAACAAAATTAGACTACTCAACCATGTAAAAATGTTATTACATATAGTATAATCATTACTAAAATAAAAAATATTCATGTGGCTCTAGAAAGAATTTCTGAAACATTACATCTGAAGAATGTCATCAACATTTTTATTAATAATATAATTGATCATCAAAGCTAGATTATTTTTGATTATATAGATGTTATGGCATCGTCATATAATAAGGTGGGTATGGGTATTATGGCACAGTTAAATACGTCTATAACAAACCTTTTTCAAATTGCCCTAAACATTTATCAAACTTATTAAGATAAGTATGTTTTGGCTTGAAATATGTTTTTTTTTTATTATTAAAGAAAATCTTTACTAAAAAAAAAAACTTTGTCTAGATACATAAAATTTCTAAGATCTTCAAGGTAGCAACCAAAACTAGATAATCAGGTAGTACTGCCTTTTTTTTTTTCAAGCCGCTTTTCTTCTCTAATACGCTGTTGTTCTAATTTCATATGAGTGTCGCCAAAAGAAAACCTGACAATTTAATATAGTTTATATTTAAATTGTCGGGTTTTCTTTTGGCAACACTCATATGTTTTTTTTCTTCTTTTTTTTGCTTGCGAATTTCTTGTTTCTGCATCTTCTCCATCTTCCATGCTATTTATTTTTGGACAGCCATCTCTTTTTTTCTTTTTTTTTATTAGCAACTCTTTCTGCCTCTTCCCCCACTTCCCTCAACAAATGCAAAGGATCTTTATTTATAAGAAGCTGGGAGAAAGACATGGTCTTCCATTTTTTCTTGGGTGGCTGAATTTCAGGCTGATCTTCATCTACCTCTAGATCTTCAATCTGCTTTGAACACTGGTGCATGGAGTACTTAAGCACCAACTGCAAAGGACTAGTGCCTGGATTTTTGTAGAGTTTTATTTCTAATTCTAAATCTTTAACCCTTTTATTAAACAATTATATTTCTGTTTACAATTTTTTATTTGTAGAGATTGGGCTGAAATAACTTGGAACCAACTTATGTGAAGAAGATTGAGTTAGTATAACAACTAAGTGAGTGGATTGTTCAGAAATTGGTATGTTGAATTTATGTGTTGCCATTGAGGGCTCAAGATGACAAGGATTAATGGTATCAAGATTAAATAGCTATATTTTTGTTGCTTTAAAAGAGCTGCATATAGCAGTCAGAATGAATGTTTTAATATAGGTCTGCTCAAAGAGTTTAGCAAATATATATTTTGTTATTAGCTTGCCATTATTAGTAAGAAACTTATTTTATTCACTGTAATATACTTTTTTGAGTTAAGCAAATGCTAGTTCAGTGGGCTATAAGATATGAGTGATATATGATGGAAGGGCATAGAGAAGAATATTATTTGGTGACAAAAGTTTACACAAGTATATTTGATATAACTTTTGTATCCATCAAAAAATTAGTAAAACAGAATGAGTTGGAGGAATAGATTTAACAAAATGCTCTATATATTTTTTAAATAAACTCTTCTGTATATACACTATATTGGTAAACTCTATAATGATGTCTGCAGGTGTGCTATTTAAAAAATTTAAAATAATTAGTTTACTTTTGTATATTATTAATGATGATACTGTATGTACAGTACTAGTAGCTAAAATAGTAGGATATACAGAAATATGTTCATGATTGCTGCTATATGAAACTTGATAAATTTGATATATTCCTTCTTGAAATAACTTTTTAAAGGTTAGATTCAATGATGAAACCTGTCTTGTACAAGTAAAAAACAACATATATTATCTTGTAGCAATCTAGTCAAAAAGAAGAAATTCAAAAAAAAAAACTACAAAAAACACAAAAAAAAAAAGAAATAATAAAAAAAAGAAAAAAAAAGAAAAAACCTGTTTTATCCATATTTCAGATTTAATTAGTTGTAAGTAAATATTTATTAATTATTTTTCAAAGTTTATTAAAATGGTTATTGATTATACAGCACACTCTCTCAAATCCGATACGCATAGTAGACAGCTTTTGTATTGGTTTTAAGAGGTTATCGGATTTAAAAATTAATTATAGCCTGCTGTCACATGATTACAAATAAATTTAATTAGCTGGATTATATTTCTTATATATATAATCTGTTACACAATACCTAATCTTAGCCAATCAAATCAATTTATATTACCTGTTATCTTATAAATATCTGGTCTTTTGGGTATTGGTTATCAGAAATGGCTGGTTATCAGATTTTAATTATGAAACAAACATAGTGAATTAATTTTTTATTGGTTATAGCAGGTTATCAGTTTTGACAGGATCAGTTTTAGGAGTGTACTGTAATAGGATTTGCTCTTTAGATATATGCATTATTTAGAGCTTGCAAAACATAAAATAAAAGTTTAGAGTGATCTTTTAAGAACTATTTTACCATGATTGACCTGGTCTATTTTTGTTAAAAGAATATAAGCATCTATCTTTACAAACTATTTTTATCATACAATAATTTATACTAGCCCGAAACCTAAAGTCTCTAGTTATTATACAAAAAATTTTTCACCTTTTGTAATATTGGCCAATCAAATTTTAGGATCAGGTACTATATTCTTCTGACATATATACTTTTGTATACTATACTTTGCAATAGTTTTAAAACTAAATTTTTAATTTATACCTGTATACATAAATATAGAAGTATTACACTTTTGTATCTAGTCATTTAATAGTAAAATCTATTGAAAATATAGAAGTATTCATATAGTATATCCCTCTACATGAGTACTTGAATACATAACAAGAACTATGAAAATACTCAGATATACATGTCAGAGGAATACAATATAATATAAAAATTAAAGCAAACATACTTTTTTATAAAAAAACAAAAATAGCTTTAAATTTTAATTATGAAACCACTTTTTATAGCCTAATTAAAAATATTTTTCATGAAATTTTATTAATAAAACAATCTGAATTCAAACTCTATACTGTTTTTATCCTAATTCTAACTATAATATAGCTTTAATTATATATGAAACTTTTATTTCTGCACTTAGAAAACAAACCATGTTTGTTTTAATTATTAAATTATATAAACCTTGAATTTTAATTGGTCAAAATCCTGGGTGAAAGATTTTTTGTAAGATAGCTACCTATATTCCAAAATCTAGTTTTTGCATAATTAGATAATGACTGACTAGTTGCTCTTCTTTATAGTCACTTAATTATAAACCTAAAAGTTAATTTTAAAATATCAAAGTTTTGTACAACACTTCTTATACTTGGGGCCCTAGGATTATCATTAGAATTTTTTATAACTTTAAAAGCTTTCTCAATAGTATTATTTTGAATAGCTTTATCTTTTTTAAGCAATATAATAGATATTTTTTATTTTTTATTTTTTAAAATTTAATAAATTAGTTATTTTTCATTATATATAAAGAATAAACTGTAGTTTAAACACAAGTTAAAATGAAATTTTATTTATTTATATATATAACTAACCATTTATTTGTTACACCAAATTGTATTATCTGATCATTATAAACACTAAAAATATACAAACTTTGATTTTAAATTACACATATCATGCAATATATTTTTGTATTTTAAAAAGGCTTTTTTTAGACCAATATGAATAATATTAAGTTATTTAAAATAACCAAATTATTACTTAAGTTATTCAGTCATTTAAAAAAAAGCAAATATAGTCAACTCTCTTTAAGTACAAGTCAACAAGCCAACAAAATATCTTGCATTTAGAGAGAACTTGCACTTAAAGAAAACTAAATTAATATATAATTAATTCTCTCTAAATGCAAGTTAATAAGTTAAAAAAAATATTTTGCACTTAGAAAAAATAACTTTAATTAATAAGTCAATTTAATTGGTTAATAATATATCTTGCAATTAAAGAAAATAATTTTATATATACTGGCTAAAAAAAATCTTGTACTTAAAGAATAAAGAACTTGTATTTATGTTATAAGTCCCAACATGAGACCAGACTATTTAATTGCATTTAGAGAGAAGTTGCACTTAGAGGAGTTGCACTTAGAGAGAGTTGACTATAATTCAAAAAAAAGGTTTTAATAAATATATATAATTCTCTTCTCAAAATTCTATATAAAAAAGATACTACCTATTACTTTAGTAATAATAACTTGTGACTTGTTAATCAAAACTGTAATTTGTCTCATTGAGACAGATCAATTGATGCCAAAATTGTACAATTCCAATTGACAGGTTATAAGATATTGAAATTGTACTATAATTGGTAGTAGAGTTACTAACTAGATGAATCTGTTATCTATTTATTTGATCAGATATCTATTTTTTTAATTCAGATATCCGAATAGATTAACTGAATCATTCAAACATATTAGGAATTAATTAATATATTTAAGTACATCGAGGTGTATTAGCCCAAATATCTAAGTATAGCACTGAAAAAGAAATAAAATTGACAAATTCTTTTCAAAAAATCAATTATTTCATAAATTATTAATCAAACCCATTTGATTTTGATACTATTCAACTCATCTTAATAAGATAAATCGAACAGTATCAAAATCAAGTAATTCTAATTAGTAGTTCATGAGATAATTAATTTTTAGGAAGAATTTATTTGTTTTATTTTTAGGTAGTATTGGTTCAAGCTTTACTTTTTACTTTTAACTAGTATTAGTAAGGGTTCTAGAATTAACTTAATTCAAAAATAAATGTGAGTTAAAAATAGTCTACTGTATTTTTTGATTTGGAAAATTAAAAACATATCCAGTAAAAAAATTAGATTCTTTTTAATACCTACTAGTAAGCAATTATATAAATAAGGGGGCATCTATAAATAACATTATACTTGAGGGAGGGAGGAGGTTCTTCAAAATATAATGATTTTTCAATATTTAAAAGATTCTCCAAAATACAGTATAACACAATTTTTTTATAAAAATTTGTTTAAAATTTGCTTTAGTGGTCCAAATTGGATGATTTGGTATTATTCAAATCATTTTAAGGAGAGGATTCGAATAGTACCAAAATTATTTGATTTGAATTACTGGATTATGTTTTATTAATAAAATACTATTGGTTATTATGTTTTTTTATAAAATTACTATAAAATCAATAGTATTTTGTTAATAAAACATAATCCAGTAGTCCAAATAAAATGATTTTGGTATCATTAAATTTGTTTTATAGAGATGAATCAAATAGTACTAAAATCATCTGAATTGGACTACTGAGTCATAATATATCTAAGTTTTTATAAAATTATATATATAAACATACAGATTTTTAAAAATTTTTTTATAGTCTGGGGGTCAGGAGCTACTATAAAGAGATATATAATGTTATTTATAGATGCTCTCTAAGTATATACTCTAGAAAAAGAGAATTTTATATTACTTGTTTTGAAATAAATACAAGTCACTCTTATTATAGTGAACTTCAATATAGTGAAGATTAGTTTATTGTGAAGATTTTTTTTAAAACAAAATCAAAACTATTAATGTTTTACTTAATATAATGAAGCTTTAATAATAAACTCTTGATATAAGCTATAATAAAAATTTTTTTAAAAAAATATAATATATTTATAATAAATTTACTTCTGCTATAATGAAAATTTATTTTAAAACCAATTTTAGCTAATTATATTAATTTAAACATTCTTTTAAGATAATGAAGATTTTTAAATTTATATATAAGCTTTATTATATTAAAAGTTTTTAATATAAATGTCTTTTGATTAGTGATACAACCAAAATTGATTTTTAAAAAAGGCCTATTTTGTCTCCATTAGAGCAAATTAAATTTTTATTTTTTATTTTTTTTAATTAAAGGAGATCTTCTTGATTGACGATTTTTATTAAATCAAGTTCAGACACTATATATTTTGACAAAAATACATCAAGCCACATATGCACTTTTAATGTCTAATTTAAGTAGTTCGCCCAAAGCGATTGTGCTATGCTAAGGGTTTTATACTATCTGCTACACTTGTACTTCAACTACAAGGGTACCCATTTAAACCTTCTGGTTTTAACATATTTGGCCTAATGCCCATTTTAGCACAGGTGTAACTCACTATTCAAACATAAGTTTTGTGACACAACTACATAGACAGCCAACTTAGAACACTTTACTATCCTCGAAGGTAAGCCCAACAGAGTGATACATGTCTCACATATGCATTCACCTACATGTTTCCTAGTTAGTACCTGTTGTGTTGCCGACACTGAGTCCGTATCTCAAGCTACCTTTTAGAGCACTGCTGTAACCTGATCTGTATCTCAAGCTACAACCTTCCTAATTAGTTTCTATTACATACTCATTGCCTTTAATAGTTCACAACAACTCCAGTATCCATACTTGGAACTATCACCTTATCTGAATTTTCTATCGGTCCCTCCCTTACTTCTAGCTGGCAACCTGAAAGGGTTGGTCTGCTCAGAATTTAGATGCCTAAAGGATGCCCTCTTCTTGGTTCATACTTTCAGAGCGTATACTCTTTTCCTCTGATGTGACAATCTGGCAGTTCGGCTAGTGTGTCCTCCGTCATAGGACCTAGTTGCTCAGTTCTTTAATCTCAGACCCCGGTTTGAATTCAGCCCTCCTGTGATACTGTCAAAAATCACTATTACATCCAGATTTGGGACTTTCCAAATAGGTTCTCAGTTATGCTAGTTTTTTAGATTTATTGCGCCAAAGCTCTTATTACAAAATGGTATAACCGAAGTTACAAATTTAGTTCTAGATCTAACCGATAAGTATAGCTGTCAACCAAACACAGGCCTATTTTTTAAATATCATTGCTAGTGAGATTTGAACTCTAGACCTGCTACTTGGAGAGGGTGATGACTAGACCACTATACTAAGTTGCTACATCTCTGCAAATTAAAATTTTTTATAAGAAAAAGCAAATAAAATTTATATATTTATACTCTTTATAATTTTGTCTATTCAAAAAAAATGTTAAAAAAAATTTTTTTTTTTTTTTTAAGGTAAAATCTTATCTTATGTTATTTATTAGATATATACATATATAATATATATTTATACTACAATTAATAGAACAGTGGTTTAGACTAATTATCTATAATCTATACCTACCAGAGCCATCTATGTTCCACTCATGCATTATCTGGATTTTGTGTACTACTAACTAAATACCCTATTCTAATCTTAATATATTCTCCACATTTTTCATATTAACAACCTTACACTTCCAATATGATTCCAGTGCGATATCTGTTACAAATTTCACTAGGAGGCACCAGGCAAGCATAACCTTATGGCTACTTTCAAATTGGTGTAGTATATGTTGTCTGCCGTTACTAAATTCATATCTCAAGCCATTATTTGTAATACTGCCATAACCCAGTTCGTATCTCAAGTACAACCTTCTTTATTATATATAGTGTTGACAATATGTATGCAGAACTTGATAACAGATACTCCTCTAATTGGTGAGTCTTACAGGTTATGGGCATTTAAACTTCCAACTGAGTTTTTCAGAATACATATTGTACTACTTCTAGTATTATATATTGGTATTTTAAAGTTGGTGTTTGAGGTGTGGCGATCTAGTGTAGTAGTTAGGTTGTTACCCTCACCAAGTGGCAGGTTAAGAGTTCGAAACCCACTGACGGCAAAAATTTGAATAATTTCCTGTGTTATGGCAACCGTCTTTTGATAATCAGTTGGGATAGGATACCTGTAACTATGGTCGCACCAGCATGACTGGCAGGTCTGAGGCATCTGTACAACCTTGGGTTACATAGAGGAATGCAAACCAGCAATGGGTAGTGCAAACACTTGATAAGTCCCTAGGTCACGTAAATCCGTAGGACTGGGAGGACAGGAGCCCATTTGGGAAGATCCAAGTGAAGAGGTAGCACAAATCTTCGACGGTACTACTGTAAAGGCTAGACCCGAGAAAAGGAAACTGAAGTAGAAGAACCGGACAGGGCATGATCGGTTTGTGATAAAGCCGATTCACTAACCAGACCGCTGGATTAATCGAAGGAAAAGGTCATGGCAGAGCCGATGAACCAAGAACAGATCACAGTCCTTCTGGGCCATTTGGATTGGTAGTCTAGAACTAAAGTGGAGGGGAACTAAAGTACTGGGAATATGCTGTGAAGTGGGTACCGGAGTTTGGGTGAACTTTGCAAGGGCATAGCCCTGTTGATAGGACCATAGAGTGGGTAGGTTGTTGACAGAGGGGCACCCTGAGCCTTGCTACTGGGTGACAGTACTCATTAAATTAGGTACGGCCTGGGTTCTAGCACAGAAAGGGAAACCAAATGTCGAGTTAGACAGCACCTTGGTGTACGGGAACTTATGGGGCTAACTGCGGAGTGGGTACAGAAGATCAGAGGGTTTAAATAGGCAATCTCCTAGCAGGTTGCAGGT
>CAJVPY010004033.1:0-13163 GCA_910591965.1 Dentiscutata erythropus
TGGCGATATTCTTATATTATGTATAAAAATTTCAACTGTTTGGTCTGGTAGTTTTCAAGTAATCGCTTGTATATGATGGTTAATTTTTTTAAAAAAATTGACTATTATATATAAGCGATTACTTGAGAACTACCAGACCAAATTGGTTAAAATTTATATATATAATATACGAATATCGCCACTATCTATGGTAAAACTCTGAGCCAATTTAGATCAATAGTTATCGAGATATTCATCATTAAAGTTTGAGTAAAAATAGTGAATTTTTTTATATATAATAGATATAAAATTTTATTTTTTTAGCTAATCAAAATTTTAGATTTGCTATCAGGTGGGGGTAGAGGGGGTAACCTACTTAGTAAACCCTAATCACCTGATAAATGGCGCTCCCCTAATGGCAGAAAAGGCAAAAGGTATAATTGTTCCGGCAAAATAGGTACTCTACTACTAGTGATCACGTACGACCGTGACAGAAGAACCTGGACAAAATTAAAGTCCTGCTCACTATAAGGAACATTGTGCTGATATGAGAAGAGTAATATTGGGTAAGATTGCTCTTATTTATTTCAAAAAATAATAATAATAATAATAATATATTAAAGCAAAGATCCCATAAGTCACTTAAATACCCTGATACTGGGGCGTGAATAAGTATCGTACAGGGCAGCCTGTAAGTTACTTAAATACCCTGATACTGGGGCATGAATAAGTATCGTGCAGGTGCATACAAAAAAAAAAAAAAAAAAAAAAAAAAAATGATAGTAACTAATTAAAGAAACAAAGAAAATACTTTAAAAGCAAAGGTTGTAAACGAGGTGAAAGAACTTGCACAATACGCCAGTTCAACCTATAAGTTACAAGCCAAGCAATATGAATCTGACCAAGCCAATTTACATGGGTTATGAGAACATTAAGGAATTTTTACTTTACTTTGAAGCATATGCAGCTTCGAAGGACTGGGACAACGGTAAGAAGAGTCTAGTAATTGTGTTATATGTAGCAGATAAGTTAAAGCCATTGATTATACAATTAATGAAAGTTCACTTGGCGTGGAGCAACTTAAAAGCTGCTATGATGACGAAATGGACGACATCTTCTGATATTAATGAAAAATTGGAGTGTTTAAAGAATATGGTCTAAGAAACCAGCAATACTGTTCAAATGTATACAAATTGTTTCGACGCTTATATTACTGAGGTAAAAGATCAAGTAAGGGACTTGGAAAAGAGAAAATGGTACGTACAAGGTCTCCGAAGTCCATATAAAGAAAGAGTCACTGGGGCACGTCCAGATACATATAAAACTGCAAAGGAACTGGCGGTAAAGATGGAAAAATATAATCATAATAGGGAGTATATTAGCAAAAGCATAGTTAAAGGAGCAAGCGGAAAAACAAGTAAAATAGGCAAAGAAAAAGTCGACAAATTTGCCGCCGCACAAGCAGTAAAAATCTGTCATATCAGAGAGCAAAACTCTTTAAATACGGAGAGATTGGGTCGGATGGAAAAAAGTTCCTGAAGACCATACAAATCCTCATAGAAAGAAGAAACAATCTATCTTCATGAAGGTTTTCGTCTGCTAATATAACACTGAGTAGAGGAAACGTAAATAGAGGTGTCTCGCCTTGTAAATGTTTTATATGTAACCAAGAGGGCATATGATGCGTGAATATCCTGGAGTTCTAGAGCAAAATCGAGATATGGATTATTTAAACTAGGGCTCAAATGATCAAACAAACGGGACAAACGTGAGGGACACTGATGTGAGACTTTTTGAAGTTACGGAGAAAATAATGCCGAAAGAAGAAGAATATTTAATGATATATATTAATAAGGAGGAGGTATTGTTTGATATCAGGAACTTTGGAAAAAGAAAGCGGCAAAAGGTGGATGAGGGGACGACACGTGCGTCTAAAAGAAGAAAAGGTGCGCAATCTCCAAATCATATTGATTTGAAGGAGAATAAGAATTCCAATAAGGGGTCAGTCATATATATACCAATGACTGAGTTGACTCAAAAAATTGACGTTCTTAAACTCATAGCGGAGAAAAAGATAACTATCACTCTGGGGCAACTATTCAAATGGTCATCAAAAGCCCGAGTTGAGGTACTTAGGTCATTAACGAGAAAAAAGTGAGAAGATGATATTCTCTTTCTAAATGCTAAAATTGGAGTTATAAGGGGTGTTTTTGAGACGAATGAATTAAAAATAGAAGACGTACCAATGAGTATGCCTAAAATTAATGGTGAAATGATTTCTGCACCCATGGATCCAGGGTCTCGTCTAAATTTAATGCACGAAAGATATGCTCACAAACGAGGGCTCATCTGGCAACTAGCCACCAAGGGTGGACATATGACGAATAACTATTTAAGCAAGTTCATGAGATGCATTCCAAATGTTGCAGTAGATATGGAAGGAGTCATTGTGCACCAGGAATTTTATATTATAGAGGCTGCGAGTTTCGATGTATTGCTTGGCATGTCTTGGTTAGCTACATCTAAATGCAGTCTAAGGTGGAGAGACAATAAGCTCTGGTGTAATGTTGAATCTAATGAAAGAAAAGCAGCATTTGTAACTTCGGTAGTACCAAATAGTTGGATAAATATGGAAGACGATGATAGTGAAGTAGATGATGAAGAAATTGAGAACTTAATAAAAGTACGAAGAATTGAGGTAGAGTCACTTGGACTGGAAAATGCGAAACAGCAATTAGAGAACATTGTAAGTGAGAGATTGAATACTGAAAGATTAAAAGTAAGAGAAGTTAGCAGCACAGATAGTCATCATATAATTGATGCGAAGCATGAAGATAAACTTATATGTTGGTTGGCAGAAGACGAGAATAAAGATAGAATGATTAATGGAATGGGGCCAGAATTAGTAATGCGACTTATGGAAAAAACTGTACCTTGGTAAACATCAGTAACACTTTGTCAGAAAAGGAGATACAACAGTTACGAGAAAGATTAATTAAGGAAATACCAGATATATTTGCTTTTGATCTATCAGAAATAGGGAGGACTAATCTGGTCGAGTATGAAGTGTGTACCGGGGGAAAGGCAATACTGCCAGTAAGGATATGGTCTATTCGAATCAATAATCTGAAACATGCCAGACTATTTGAAGAGCACTTAAGAGAAATGTTAAAAAATGGATTACTAGAAAAAGAGACAAGGCAGTATATATATTATTGTTTCCCAGTAAGAAAAAAAGAAGGAGGAACAGACCATTTTCGAGTGGTCGGTGATATGAGACCTCTCAACAAACACATCATCAAAAACAGCTACTCTCTGCTATTGATAAAAGATATCCTGAAAAAAGCAGCAGGACATGACTGGTACACGAGCATAGATGCATTTAAGGGATATTGGCAGATTCGAATTCGAGAGAAAAACTGAGACAAAGTAGCTGTTTCGACGTTGCTGGGTATGCTTCGATACGCCATAATGTGCATGGGCCTTAAGAATGCCAGTGAAACCTTCCAACGTTTGATGGATACGCTGTTGAAAAGAGAGGAGTGGAAAGAGATTGCAGGAGCATATCAGGATGATATTGGGTTGTGGACTAGTGGGTCTAAGGAACATTATATTGAAATGTTCATTAAATTGGCTAAAAAGTTTAAAAAAGCTGGTTTGACTTTTGCTATGAAAAAATGTTTCCTCCTGTATAAGGAGTTATGAATGTATGGATTCATTGTTAGTAAAAAAGGAATAAGAGCTGATCTGAAAAGAGTTGAAAGAATTAAAGAATGATCTGAGCCAATGAACCTCAAACAGGTCCAATCATTTATGAGAGTAGTAAATTATTATCAACAGTTTGTAAAAGATTTTAGTCAAATTGCGAAGCCTTTGACCAATCTAACAAGAACAGAGGTTAGATTTTGTTGGGAAAATAAACAAGCTGAGGCTTTTCGCATCTTAAAGACCTTTTTAATGGATGAAACTATATTAAAAAGACCGAATTAGCAGCAGGCACGTGATGGACATTGCCCTTATCAACTTTTCACTAACGCGAGTGAATATGCACTAGGTGTAGCATTGGAACAGATGGATGAAAAGGGTAAGTTGAGGCTAGTATCTTTTGAATCTCGCAAGCTGAATAAGATGAGGTCAACTACAGTATGATGGAAAGGGAATGTTTAGGAGTAGTTTTTGGATGTAATGTAAATGAGTATTACATTGCTGGAATAATATTTGATATGTAGACAGACCACCAAACCCTAGGTTGGTTGTTCAACAAGGCTATATTAAAGAGACGTCTAATAAGATAGGTAGTGGCGCTGCAGTCTTTTGAGTTCTGTGTGCGGTACAAGCCGGGTAAGGACCATGGAAATGCTAATGGTTTGTCTAGGTTACCCAATGCTCCTGAAAATGGCGCCAATAATAATGAGGACTTTATAGACTTATTAATTATGTATGTGAGTCCTGAGGATATTAAATTGACGAACCTAAAGGTGGTTCGTAATTATTTGTGCACCCTCAGATGTGAGTGAAGTAGATAAAAGGTGGTTGCGATGTAAGGTGAAAAAATACTGTTTAATAGGTGAACAACTATATAAAAGAGTGGAAAAGAGAAAGCCGCCACGAAGAGTAATATTTCAGGATGACGAGAAAATACAAATACTGAAGGCAAACCATGAAGGATTAGCGGAGGATAGTGGTCACCGAGGAATCAATTCAGTAACCTAAAAGGTCTTGATAAACTATGAATGGACAACAAGAAAAGTATATGAAGATGCTAAAACATATGTTTCATTCTGTGAGGTATGTCAAAAATATGCGCCAAAGATGCCTCCTGAACCCATCTATGTAACAGCAATGAGTTTGATTTTTGACAAAATATATATCGACTATATAGGGCCATAACCACGAACGACAGCGGGACATGAACACATAGTTGTTGCCGTGGAGAATTTAACTGAGTTCGTGGAAGGGTGAGCACTAAGAAAAAAGAATTCACTAAACATAGCGCAATTCTTGTGGGAAGACATAATACTGCGGCATGGGTGCTTTGCCGAGTTAGTCTCTGACTAAGAGACAGAATTCAAAAATGGTGTAATTCGCGAGCTTACATAGCAGCTTCAAACTAATTATAGCTTCTCAGCCAGCTATCACTTTGAAGCAAATGGAAAGGTGGAAAGAACAGTTCAAAAATTAACTAGGATTCTGCGAAAAGTCTACAGAAAAGCAAAATAAGTGGCACGAGTACTTACGTAAAGCAATTTGGGTGATAAACGTTACTGTGAATGATTTAGGATATTCACCTTTCCAGTTGGTTTATGGACGAGATGCAGTTACGCCTATAGAATTGACATTAGAGAGCTACCAAGTTATGGTAACAAAGGAGAAATAGTCAACTGATGAATTACTGGAATTTCAGATAAAACAAATAAAAGGTTTGGCACAAGAGTTGAAAGAAGTACAAATGAAAAAGGACAGAGCAAAAGAAAAATGGAAGGAATTTTATGATAGGCATAGTAATAAGAACAAAAAACTTATAAACATAGATAACCTTGTGCTTGTCTATGATTCTACTCTGGACAATTCACTGAGAAAATTCAATCATCAATGGAACGGACCCTATATAGTCAAGGAAATAGGAAGCCATAATCAGTTTTATTTGGCAGAAATGGATGGAAGTGAATTACGAGAACCCTTTACCAGAAACAGTGTTAAGAAATTGAAAAAACGAATGAAAATTGGAAGTACCAAACTGATCATAAATAGCATTGACTCCGGGGACATGAGTCAGATGGGGTCTAGCTCCTGTCACGGGCTGGATTGGTTCTTCGGTGAAATATGGTTCTCGAAGTATGCAGTAAGAGGTGTAACAATAAAGACGGAGTTTGAGTAAAACAAAAAAAAAAAAAAAGTATATAATAATAACTCAAATAAGCGATGACAATTATTATGTTAATAGGTAAAGAATGGTAAGCTTCGTTGATTTTGTGGGCACGTGTTGTACCGATCAGATCGTGGGAATTTAATTGTCCAGTGCAAATTGGGGTGCACAAATCAATTAAGAATTAATTAAGTGCATAAGAAATATGTAATTAAGTAGTAAGAGTTAAATACCAGTAACCGCATTATTATGTAATTAATCTATAAGTTCAATATCAGAGATAAATTATGATGTAATTGATTTAAGCTAAGATATGTATATAAGAAGGGCGAAACAATAAAGAAAAGTTCAGTTCTTCGGTTCCTCTTTCACTTAAAAAAGTAATAAAAAATTAAAGTGATTATCAAGTGCATGACATTTTCAGTAATATGCATAGTACGACCATATGCATAAATAAAGAGAATATTAGATAAATACTGATACACTTCACTTAAAAAAACTACTAACGACGGAAAAGACAAAAGGTATAATTGTCCCGGCAAAATAGGTACTCTACTACTAGTGGTCACGTACGACCGTGATAATAATATAGAAGATATTAGTAATAAGCTTAATATATATGGATTAACTCAAGATCTAAAAACAGATGAATATATGATAGTATTTAAATATGCTAATAATAGATGTCTTCATTATTTTTTAAGAAAAAATTTTCATGAACTCTTATGGAAAACCATATTAGGATTACTTCTGGACATTTCATATAATTTATAGCGAATCCATAATGTTGGATATATTCATACAGACTTTCATAGTAGAAATATTTTACAGGATAAAACTATTATTAATAAGAAATTTTGATTTTATATTTCAGATCTAGAATTAGCTAGAAAGCAAGATGAAAATTCTGGTGATGTTTATGGAGTTCTTCCTTAAGTTGCTCCGGAGGTTTTGCAAAAACAACCATTTACAAAAGCTGCAAATATTTATGGGTTCAGAGTTATCATGATTGAGTTATTAACTAGGAAGAGACCTTTTAATGGGTATAAATTTGATGTGGAACTCGCTATGAAGATTTGTCTAGGATTATGACCTAAATGTTCTCCTAGAACATCAGATTGTTATGTTGAATTGGCAAAGTTATGCATGGATCCTGATCCAGAAAAACGACTTAGTGCTATTGATATCATGAAAAAAATAAATCATTGGTATTATAATTAAAGAATACAGTTCTTAAATGCTGACAAATTTAGAACAGCCATTGAACCTTCAATACATCTAAATCACATGTATACTAGCCAATTCATAAACGCACAAGAAATTGTAAACACATTATCAAAATTATACGTAGGTAGCAGATCTATGACTTTAGATCTGATGATTTAGAAAGGACATGCGATTGATGCGATTGTTTATATTTTTAACAAATTTTTTAATATTTAACACTATATTATATATAATTTATACTACATTTAGCAAGGGTTTCACAACAAAAGAGCTGGAAATTAAATATATATAAGATAGAATCTAGGTAAATTTAGAATCAGCATAGGTTGATTCTAATTACACATAAGGTAAAACTGAATTCTAAATTCAATCAAATCGTTAGAGAATTTCTAAAGTAGATTCAAAATCCACTTAGTGCATATTAAATTTTAAAATAAACAGCAAGGCCTCGCAAAGCTATTTATGCAGTTATAATCTATCTACTAATTACTACAAGCAATGATTAATGGAATTATAGCTATTTCCACGAGGCAAATTCGCCTTTTTACATTGCAGCAATTTATTTATATTTTATAACCAATCTGTGATATGTGACAGATATAATTAAAGTCTCAATTTGGAGTGCTAGTCATTAACTTAAGTTCCTGGTTTTTAGCTTTATTCTTGGTTTGGCGTGATTGTGTTACATAACTATAGCATTTAATTATAAATTTTTGTCTAGAGCGAAACGTAGAACGTTCAGTGATAACTGAAACTACTCTTTTGATATGTTTATATTAAAATTATCAAAAACATAGTTGTGGCATTTTCCATCTGTAATGCCGTGTGCCTATATTTGCTTCTTTATGAACCCATAGCATTGTTTTACACGTTTGTATGCACAATCACATTATTATACAGCCAATCAAAAGCATTAAAAATTTAACTACTAAACAATAGTTGACAAGATTTGAATTTCTTTTATAACAATTTTTGTAGGGTTTTCACTTTGCTTAGTTAACTATGCCTTTGGCACTGTAGTATGCTGCAACTTATTAAAAACAATCAAGTTATATAGTAGAAAAAATACTTATTATATTCTAACTTGAATTATATTTAGAGACTTGTTATTGCCACCCCCACTTTTGTTAATGCACCCCCACATGACCTAACCAATCTCTGACTCATGCTGCATGATTCCAAAAACCAATTAAAATTTGCAGGTTTGTGTAATTTCTACAAATTGATAAAAATTTCCATTGATTTTAAAAGGCTACATACAGTAGCCCCAAAAGTAACGCCTGATGTTTTTTTTATAGTAAAACATATAAAAAATTGAAATTTACTAACCACATTAAAAAAAAATTTTGTTAATAAAAAAACATTAACTTTTATATATTATATAAATTCAATATTTGTATTCTATAATATATGAGTTTCAACGGTCTGGCCAAATTGGATTGATGGTTTAAAAAATTATGAAGTTTATAATTCAAAATTTTATATGTAAAATATACAAAATTTGTAGAATTGACTTTAAAATTAAATATAAAATTTTAAAAATTTTTTTAAAAAAATTTAACTACTATTATTAATAGCGTTACTATTATATTTTAAGGGCAATGTAAAATAAAAAATTATTTTTATAAAAAAAATAAGTTTTAATATGACATAATATTTACAATTCAATTTTATGAAATTTATATAGTAAAAACATAGTAAAAATTAAAAATTTTAAAATCGTTAAAAATTCAAAGTTTTAATAATAAATATTTTTTAATTTTATATTTTTAAAAAATTTAATGTTTATATTTTAAAAAATTGGGTTTTTACCTAAAAAGGAAAATTTCCTAAACTGGATTTTATATGTATTTTACTATGAAAATGATCTTTGGGCGTTACTTTTGGTGGCTACTATACATATGCTACATATTAGCATTTACTAAACTTCAAAGCTAGTGTTTTTTGTAACTTTTACAAATTAATAAAATTTTTCACCAGGAAAAAAAAATACTGGTTCAAAGTCTAGTTAGTGATATAAACTTTTTTTAGCCTTTTATAAAGTTATAATGTAAAACACAAATGTTCAAATACAAATTCAGGTCTAGAGTTAATACCTGGATCTGGATTCTAATCACAAAATCCGGATCCTAATAATAAGATCCAGATCTAATCACAAGATCCGGATTCCAACAATAAGATCTGAATCTAATTATAAGATCTGAATCCTAATAATAAGATACAGGTTTTTATAATTCTAGAACATTTAAAAATTTTGCTTGGTTTCTAAGTCTTTTTTGGCTTCATCCTAAAATCACCAATTATTTGAAAACTACGTCACTGTAAACTCGTATCTAATTATTAAAATCCAGATCTTATTATTAGGATCCAGATCTTATTATTAAGATCCACATCTTATTATTAGGATCCAGATTTTATTATTAAGATCTGAATTTTATTATTAGGATCCGGATCTTATGATTAGAATCCGGATCTAGGTATTAACTCTATTCAGGTCTATTCTTGACCAATTACTATTATTAAAATTGAAGCGAATATTAAGCTTTATAAATTTCAATTCAAATTCTATCGTCAAATTACACTATGTATATATAGGCAGGCTTTGTCTTAAACAATGATTAGAACTCTTTAATGTCATAATTATAGTTATATTTAGATTTTTCTCTTATGTTGTATTTGAGCTTATGTATTAGTTATTAGTTTAGTTTATTCTTTTTATTATTGTTTTATTTCTTTATTATTGTTGTCTTGCATTTCTTATTGTATATAATAAACTCTTCCTGGTAATTAAAGTTTAATTGTTAAGTAATAAAACAGATTTATATATTTGGACATGTTTGGCAGTTGTGTCTAGTCTGATGACATGTACCACATTGCCTTTGCCATTTTTCAACAAGTTCAAATTTGGATGGATCTCTTTGTACTGATCTATCTTTATTCTTTGCCCTAGTAGGTTTTTCTCTTTGCCTACTAATAACCAGATTTTCCAACACAATAGAAGGTGTATTTACTAGCTCTTTGAGTTGAGTATAAGTAGTGACTTGGTAGTGTGGTGTCCAGAATTGATACACTTGTTCAGAAGATCACAAAAGAGGTTGAAGATCTGTGTAATTACTATTTGCAAGATACGTGAGTTCTAAAAATTTTATATGAGTAGTTTAAAGATAAGTATAAAAATATATATTAAATTTATAAATACTTACTATTCAATTTAATTAATTCACATTAATTTAGCATTAAGTGCAACTACAGATTCTCTTCTAAGCCCTTGTATAGAGATTTTAAAAACTATATTTGGGCTTCTGTATTCGCATATAATTAGTAAATGTTTAGAGGCTAGCCAAGCATTGCAGCCAACTGATATTTACAAACACTAGTGGATTCAAGATTATCAATACAGATATTATTTAAGACAAAGCCTGAAATGTGGTGTAGAAGTAGTTCAAAGAGAGGAACTCGGTATATATATTGTACTGTTATGTGTTGGGAAGAAATTATTGTATAAATTTTCCTTGCCTAAGTCTCTACTAATAACATTATCTTGCAGTACACAGATTCAAAATTACCTACAGAAATTTGTAAATATTTTTTAAGAGCAGAATGCATAGCTTCTACTTATAAGTTTACCTTATTATAGATGATATTTGATTTAAATCAAACATTTTAAGAAGTAAATTGGTTTATTCAAAAATTTTTTCCTTCCTACCTTATTGCCAAAATGCAGATAATGGTCAGTCTAAGCAAAAACAAAATGTTTTTATATAGCATTCATATCTCATAAAGATACTCTAAAACTTTAGATTTGGATTTATAACATTTTAAAAGTTTATTCCATTGAGTTGTAAATAATTCTTGTTTACTAATTAATACTGTTACTGCTTGCTACATTCTTATAAACCCAATTCAATTTTTGTCTGTAGCAAAATAATGCTTGCAATTAGTCAAAACATTCTTATTTATGTGCCATATATACAAAATTTGTTGAGAATAAGAAAAAACTTTTTTTAAAAGCTTTAATCAATGCCAACTCTCTATCAGTAACAATAACTTTAGAATAAAGCAAGTTGTTAAAAAGTTTTAAAATACAAATTAACGCCTATTAATAATTTTATTCTGTTTTTTTGCTTAAAAAAGCAAAACAGGAAAAGAAAGTCATGTTAAAGTCAGATATGCTAACAATATTTAAGAGTGTGGAACTCTTTCCAATGATCACTTAAACCAAAAATTCCTACTAACAAAAAAACAAATTTTTGTTGAAGAGTCATGGTTGATATAGTGGTTTGTCTAGAGGTCAACATTTACTCTGCAGAACTTCTCTATAAGACATTTGGCATGCAAGCTAGGAGTATTACTATACAAGTTAACTAGCAAGATAACAATAAACCTGGAGGTGGTGCCCTTGTATATAAAATCTTGGTGAAGTGTAGGCAAAGCCCAACTTTGTCGATGAAACTACTTGACTATTAACAAAAAACATAAGAGATACAACAAAATTTTGTTTTTTCAAGCCACACTCTTTTATTTGGATAAGTGGTTCTCCTCTTTACTCACTCTCGCTTTTCTATCGGTCTTCCAAATTTTTTTTTCAAAAAAGTGGAGGATTTGGCTTACTCTTTCCAAAAAATCGACATTGTTTACTTTATAAATTTAGACAACCTAATGAATTGTAACTATGTATTACAGATATAGTACATTAGAATCGGGCCCCTGGTATAGAATGCCTAATAATAGAAGCAGGTGGCTTGAGATATAGGTCTATGGATACCAGCAGCACCTGGCTTGAGATATGAATTAGGGCAGGCACAACATAGTTATTTGAAGTTAATCAGAAGTTCAGAAAGAAGAATTGAACGTTAAGACAAAGCTTTACAACAGGGATATACAAATGTTGTATTTGTTATATAATTTTTATACTCACCTGGCACAGGTTATAATAGTGTATTTTCTTTTTCTTTTTTTGGGTGCATCCAGTTCTTCTATAATGTGAATTATTAGTTAAATTTAATCTATTTTTATAGGAGCTAACTCTGTCATAGCCTAATTCTATATTTTTTGATTTCGCCTTTTCTATCACTTCGTAACTTCTTGATAGTTATAGCATATTCTTGAATTATAAAAAAGGCTCAAATGTGTAAAAGAAGTTCATCTTGACTTTCAAATTGGCTAGGTGGA
The DNA here is from genome assembly GCA_910591965.1 of Dentiscutata erythropus. Classification (NCBI taxonomy): domain Eukaryota; kingdom Fungi; phylum Glomeromycota; class Glomeromycetes; order Diversisporales; family Gigasporaceae; genus Dentiscutata; species Dentiscutata erythropus. Next base: position 12,245 of record CAJVPY010004033.1, read on the forward strand.
GGCAGAAATATATTCAAATATTAGATATATACAGTATGTGCTATAATAAATTAACAAATTGATTATATTAATATTAATGATTATTAATTTTTTAACTTTTTAAAAAATTTTTAGTTTAGTTTTCAACTAACTTTATTTTACTTGTAACTTTTACAAAACATCTTGTTTTTGAGTTTGTTAGCCATTTATAGCTTAAGGATTATTAAAAAGTTAGTATTTCTTGGATATCAATTTTTAAATTGAAAAAGTAAGAGAGGTTTTAGTCATGAATTGTTTACTTTCTATTTATTTACTCACAATTTAATTTATTACATCATTGTATATCATAGTCAGGGTTTTAATTATACACAAACAATTACCATTTTTATCAAATATGGATACCCCTATAGCATGTACCTTCTACCAATTTTAAGAGCTAGACAGTGATTTATACTCAGGCACCCATATCTGATAACAGTTAGATATTAATTATGTAGATTAGATTTTATATATGTACTTCTAAAAATTGGAATAACTATATAAAAAAATTTTTATATTTCTAAGCTGAATTATATTAATCCAAATGATTAATAATTAAATAGTTAAGACGATTCCAATCCTTAATTAGAATTTCTTCTATTTTATATTTGGGTGCTATTCAATAGGAAAAAAGAAAATTTTTTTATAAATCTGGTCAAATTGATTAGATTTAAAAAAGATTTTTTCTTTTTCTATTGAATAGCACATAAAATTAAATTTTATATAAACTATATATAATAACATAAGATATATAAAATGTGATGCAATATTTTGTAGTTTGTTTATAGCTGAAAATAAGTAAAGCTATCTCTTAATTGATAAAAATTTGCAGACAAATTTGCCTGTATAATTACTATAAATATGTCTCTGATTTACTTTTTTAATTATTTAAAATATTTAA
>CAJVPY010004034.1:0-13160 GCA_910591965.1 Dentiscutata erythropus
TGAGCCCGATTTGTATCTTAAAAATCTTCTATATCTGCCAAATACCTGTCTCAAATCAGATTCATATCAGGGATTACATGATGCCTAATTTGCTTTCATTCAATTTGCTAATTACGCAAATTTTGCCACCCAATCTACTGCATCATTATGTAATGCACTTGAAAATAGAGATGTTATCAGTTTGTTCGGCTCCTAATTTAAAATTGGGTAAGAATATATCTTTTTTCTACCAAATTTGTGTTTCAATCAAATTCGTATAATTTGATCTATCATCGATATCTTATGATGTAGTGATCAAATTTTGATGATTTTAATGAAACGATTCAAATAATATCAAAATCATCAAAATTTGATCACTACATCATAAGATATCAATTATAGATCAAATTATACGAATTTGATTGAAACACAAATTTGGTAGAAAAAAGATATATATAAAAAAAAAATCATAGTCATAGTTAAATAGGAAATTCTGTAAGATAAACATATTTTTGCGCTGTGAAATTCCCAAAAGTTGCGATACTAAAGAAGATTCAAAGAAAAATCCGAGATTCTAAAAAATTCCAACTAGATTCTAAAGATTTAAGATAAGCATTGTGAAAATCTAAAAAAATCATAGCAATTCTGAAGATCCAAGATAAATATGTCTTTGTGTCATAAAAATCCTTAAAAGTTGCAATACCATTTGTGTTATGCGTTAAAAATTCAAGCCTTGTGTAAAACCTATAAATTTTAGAGATAGTATTAATCAAGTAAAATTAAAAAAAAATTCTATTTAAATCTCTTATCAAAAACCATGAGCAGTTTGCTTTTTGCGATCATTCACACAATCTATCTACTATTATGGATCCTGACTCATCTATTATTACTGATCCTGAATCATCTTTAGTTATAGATGATTATAATGAAATATATGATACGTTGTCTTCTCCAGAGTTAGAGACCAATTCAACTTCAACTTTGACTAACAATGCAAGAAAACCATCGCCCTTATGGTTTTATTTTGAATTTAAAGCCGAAGAGCCTAATCACCCAATATGCAAGAAATGCAGTATCAAATTTTCAGATAAAACTGGAAACTCAAGTCTAGAAAAACATTTGAGTAACTGACATAATATTAAAATCCTAAAAATTAAATCTTACCAATCAAAGTTATCATTTGATCATACTGATCCATGGCCCGAGAAGCAAAAAAAAGACCGTGATACTGCTTTAATTACCTGGGTGATTGTAGACCAACAACTATTCAGCGTCATTGGAAATAAAAAATTTATTAAGATAATTAACATGTTTGATGTACGTTACAAAGTTCCTGAACATCACCGAGTTAAAGATATGGTCATTAGTTACTTTAAAGAACAAAGAGGAAATATAATTAATACTTTATATAAAATTCCTGGCAAAGTTTCTTTGACAATGAACATGTGGACATCAACCATTAATCATGAAGCTTTCCTCGGAGTTACTGTTCACTATATAAATCATCAATAGAAGTTTCGTCGATTTTTGCTAGATATTGTTCTCTTTACCATGCATCACACAGGAGTAAATATAGCAACTGAAATTAATAGAGTTTTAGTTGAATTTAATCTTTTAGATAAAACATTGACCCTTACCACTGATAACAAATCAGCTATGCTAGTATGTGGGCAGGTCTTGGCAAATAACTTACTAACGGAATTGGATAATCAAAGCTTTCATCACTATAAATGTACCGCACATGTATTAAATCTAGCTGCACGCCATGGGTTAGAGGTTATTGAAAAAGAAATTGCTAATATACGTGCATTAATGTTAAAAATTAAAATATCAACAAGGCTATGTGACGAATTAAGAGATCTATGTGCTGTACAGAAGTTAGACTACTTGAAGCCAGAATTAGACGTTGAAACGAGATGAAACAGCATGTATTATATGCTAAAAAATTGAATCAAATGAAAACTGCTTTGCGAATATTAGCTGTTAACAATCATGAAATTCAAAATTTAATGCCTATGGCAGAAGAATGGATAAAAATAAATGTAAATATATATTAAAATTATTTTTTAGTTCTATAACATAAAAATTTTAAATAAATATTATATTATTAATTTGGATACTTGAAATTAGAAGATACTTATCTTAATGGAGCTATTAGAAAAGGCTACGAAATTATTATCCGCATCTTCATATCCAACAATTGCGGATGTTCGATTGGTATTCGACAGTATTCAAGAATATCTTGATAATTATATAGAAAGTGATGAATCTAATCAATATATATTAGCTGACTCAATTAATGAAAAAATTGCTGAATATAAAGATATAATCGATAATGCAACAACTGTTGCAACTATTCTTAACCCACAAATGAAGCTTTCACTATTTGAAGTTGGACAACAAACCTCTAATGCAATTAATAAAATTAGAGAAATATTTGGTCAATATTTTACATCTAATGAATCAACCCCCCACCACCTCATATTACAGATGATATTGATATAGCTCATCAATACTTTAATGCGCTTAAACAACGCCACACAGGACCAAATTCTGAAACAAAGCAAAAGCCCACTGATGAACTAGAACGATACTTGGCTTTACCTTGTGCTGAAGATATTATACCTTTATTATGGTGGCAAGTACATGCAAAAGAGTTTCCAACATTAGGATGTATAGCAAGAGATTATTTGTCAATTCAGGCGACCAGTGTAGCCTGTGAGCAGGCTTTTTCAGTAGCAGGAAATACTATATCAAAGACCCAAAATCGTCTTGATCCAGAAACATCAAGGGCGTCTCTTTGTTCTAAAAGCTGGATTGAAAATGAGATTCTACCAATAGTTAGTAATAGTAAAAATAAACATATTAATATATTTTTGTTTTCTAATTATAATTTGTAATTAAATAGATTAAATCTGATTAAAAAGAAGTGAATGGCATTAAAAATCTAAAAATAATGCAGATCAGGTGTTAATTTTTTTTTTTTTATGAAATTAGTTTCTTTTTTTTTTCTTTTTTTTTTTATAAAATTAAATAGTTTCATTATCTTAGGTTAAATTTCAATTATTTGTTATCTTCGTTGGGAATTTGGTTTTTTTATTATTGTATTGTGAAAGTTTCAAAAGATTAAATAAAGTCGAAATTTTTAGTTACCGGTAATAATATTACTATATTACAAATCATGATTGTATATCGTCACATGATTAGGTGGCTTCGGATCTCTAGCGATGATTTTTGCACATGTAACTTTATAGACTTTTCTTAAAAAACAGTTAATAGCAGAAAATATGTACATTATACATACTATGTATATAAAAACAGCGTTAATTACATAGAATTTTTCTTAACCACATACAGAATTGGTTTTAGTCACCAAAAAACTTTCAAAAATCATGTGGTTATTGTCAATTCATCATGATTAGAATCATGATAATAATATTTAATAAAATATTAATTAATTCAGAAATGATTTTGTTTTCTTTGATTCTTCAAATGTAAAATGATCGTTGCAATCTTTTAAAAACAAATCAAATAACACAAACGTGATTATCATTATCTTGGTTATAACAAATCATCATCTCTGCTCTAGTTTGGTCTAGGTCTTGGAACTGGTTCTGGACCAAGTTCTGAACTGAACCTAGACTAACTTAAGTCCTGGAACTGGTTCTTGGACCAAGTCCTGAACCGAACCTAGCCTGACCTAGGTCCTGGGACTGGTTCTTGGACCAAGTTCTAAACTGAACCTAGACTAACCTAGGTTCTAGGACTTATCATGTGAGGACTTAGTTCAAGGGTCCTTGTAACAGGACCTAAAGGTCTTAGGACCAAGACCGGACCTGGACTGACTTTACCATCCCTAGGTATAGATATGCTGATTAGAATATTTCAGATCACAAAAATTTTGTATATAAGATAAACCTGTAAAATAGTATTGGTATGTATAATATGTCAAGCCCTAGTTTTTATGCTCTTATTTTTTTTAATTCAGACACATATTTATAAAATATTTAAAGTAAGTATGTATTTACAAAATATTTATTTAAGCCATCTTATTTAATTATTTAACTTAATTTACTTTCAAATAAATCCAAATTTAATAAAAATTTTATTAAAATTTTTATTTTTATTATTATTAAAAAAAATAAAAAGTAAAAACTTATCAACAAAAAAAAAATTAAATTAACTATCATGTTATGTCTTGACCTCCCAACTATCGTGCTACACCCCAAATCTAACTATCGTACTATATATTGAATCTAATTATCATGCTTTTCCAAATCTAACTATTGTGCTATGTCCCAAATCTAACTATTGTACTACATCCTAAATATAACTATCCGAATCCATTATGCTACTAATTATTGTTTTATTTCACAAATCTAACTATTGTGCTATATCCTGAATCTAACTATTGTACTATATTTGTTCTAACTTTCATGCTACTGTATGTTTTGTTCTAACTACTAAGGTATGTTCTAACCATAGTGCTATGCCCTGTTCTAACTACTAAGGTATGTCCTAACCATAGTTCTATACCCTGTTCTAACTATCACTTTATATTCTATTCTATAGTAACTATCATTCTATACCTTGTTCTAACTAACTATTGTGCTATGTCACGTTTTAACTATAGTGCTATGTCCCATTCTAATTATAGGTTTACATCTTGGTGTTACATCACATTCTAGTTATTAGTGCAATATCCTATTCTTCTAACTATCGTGCTATGCTTTTTCTTCATATAACCTAGATAAGATCTCAATAGGTTTAATAAACTATAAGTTACCTCAAAGCTAATTAATAAAAAGCTCAGCATAATTTTGTTTACTTACTTGCCTTAATACAACGGGCTTTTTTAATGATCTTGCACTGAATTGAGACAGCAACGAAGCTTTACATTTCATATTAGCTAAAAAAAAAAAGCTAGTATTTGGTGTTTCATTTACTTTAAGCAAAACAAATCTTTGTGAGGGATTAAATGGCTTTAACAAATCTAGACTCTCTATACTACTTATTTGAAAATTTGCACTGTCTAATAATTATTATACGAATTTTTTTGTAAAATGCCAAAGTGCAGAATTAAAAGCCAGTATGACTTATGTAATAGCCAATCAGATACGAGAATCGACATGTGGATTATTCTAGAGCTTGATTTTCTAATTTGGCATATCAGCGAACTGTAGTATACTCTCTTTTAACGGCTATTATATCTCAAAATTTTTTTTAACAAAAAGTAGGTGATTTGGCTTACTTCTAGCAGATGATTGGCTTTGTTTTCCACTTCTATTTTGGGATTAACTCAGTGTACTACAACTATGTATTTTGTATATATGTATATATATTCATATGACACCCCCATATCATGTCTTTAAACGGTTTATGTGTAATAGGATAATGAGACAGAATCGAGAAATGTTTGATCCAAACTTTAAGGAGTTATACAAATTTTAGAGATATATCAATGTTGTAGTAATATAATATTTTTTTAGCCTTATACAGGTTATAATAGTGTACTTTCTTTTTCTTTTTCTTTCTATGTATATCATAATTATGATTTTTTTTTTTTTGTTTTTTCTATTTCTTTTTTTTATATTTTATCTTTTGTTGATGTAATAAAGAAGCTAACAATTATTAGGTAATTTTCTAGAGGGGGAGAGTTAAAAAATTTAAAATTTTATATACAAAGAGACCTCTCTAAATGCACTCTCTATAAGTGCACCCTCTATATAAATTCTTTTTAAATGCACAGTATAGCCTGGTCCTGGTTTATAATAGCACTATATATTTTGCTCTTTATAAATGCACTTCTTCTCTAAGTGCATATTTTTGATATTTTTTATTATAGTCCCAAGAGGGTGCATTTAGAGAGGTCTCTCTGTATAAAACCTGATAAATTATATATTAAAAACTAGAAGGAGTAAGCCTCTGATAAAAAAAAATCAGATGATAAATGATACTGCTCTAGTTTCTCCTTTTTTTATTTTCTTTATACTTGTTTCCTTTTTTTTTCCACCTTTTTTTATTTGGTTTTTGGTTTTTTTATTGTAGTTAGATTATATAATAATCTTTTTGCCAAGATCTAGGTAGAAAAAATTTAAAGAAAAGAAGTGATCATAACAGGCTAGTAGAACCATGTTAAGGATATTCTTGGAAGTTAACTATAAGAAACAATCAAGTTTTTACTCTGGCAGATTACATATATACCTATGGTAATTGGATGAGTTATATTTCTATTTACAAATACTAGGTATTGGATATAGTATTAGCATTTGCATATGTAACTATTATCTTTCTAATAAAATATAGCATGACCGCTTGGTTTTTTTTAAAAAAAAAATTATTTTTTTATTTTTATTTTAATAAGTATATTTAAGAAACTATTCAAATTATTCAAATTATTTTTTGTATTAACTGTGCCTAATTCTAAACTTTACTGAATCAGTTATTTATCCTTAACTAAAAATCAAAATTAAGTTACAAAATATTATATTTCTTTTACTATATAAACTTCTTTGCAAACAATAGTATTGTTTGCAAAGAAGTTTATATAGTAAAAGAAATGTTTTTTAAAGATATCATGGCACTCACCAAGCCGATTTTAACACTCTAACCACCATTAGATACACCTTGACAAGCTTTACAAAAGTCTCTTAAGTTAGAAAAGTGATTAACTTAGTATAAAAAAAGTTTTAGATATGTGCATACCACATTTAGAGACCCTAATTTTTATAAGTAATTTGAGTCACATTTTACTATGATTATTCTCTAGTTGACTGGTGGATCACCAATTAATATTTCAAATATGGAGCATTTTCATATTAAAAGTATAAATTAAAATTTATATAAGACAGAATAGTTGACCAATCAAATTGAAATATATTAGTAATATGCTTTAGTGGCATGCCAGGGTGGCATCTTGGCATGAACTTTGGCAAATAGCATGCCATGTGGCATGCAAGATTTTTTAGCTGTATCACACACCCTATATATATGCATTCACCTGCATGTTTTGTAATATCTTTCTAGTTAGTACCTGTTGTGCTACCGACACTGAGTTCATATTTCAAGCTACTCTTTAGAGCACTGCTGTAACCCAATCTATATCTTAAGCCACAATCTTTCTAATTAGTTGTCTATTATATACTCATTGCCCTTAACAGTTCACAACAACCCCAGTATCCATACTTAGAACTGTCTCCTTACTCAGATTCTCTATCGGTCTCTCCCTTACTTCTAGCTAGCAACCTGGAAGGGTTGGTTTGCTAAGGCTTTAGATGCCTGAAGGATGCCCTTCTCTTAGTTTATATTTTCAGAGTGTATACTCTTTTTCTCCAGTGCGACTACCTAGTGGTTCAGCTGGTGTGTCTTCTACTATATAATCTGGTTGCTCGGTTCTTAATCTTAGGCCCCAGTTTGAATTCAGTCCTCCTGTGATACTGTCAAAGATCACTATTACATCCAAATTCAGGACTTGCCAAATGGGTTTTCAGTTATGCCGGTTCCTCAGATTAATTATACCAAAGCTTCATTACAAGATGGTGTGATTGAAGTTATAGATTTAGTTCTAGATCCAACTGATAAGTATAGCTGTCAACTAAACACAAGCCTATTTTTCAAATATTGTAACCAGTGGGATTTGAACTCTAGACCTGCTACTTGGAGAGGGTGACAACTAAACCACTACACTAAGCTGCCACACCTCTTGAGTTTATAGTTATATAAAAATAAAACTATTTAAAATTTAGTATATATTTTTTGTGCATTATTGTACAGGTTTTTAGCTAGTTATTTAATAAAATAAATATAATAACATAATAAATAAAAGATAACTAACTAAAGAGCCAATTAATAATTTATTATTATTTTTTTTTTAAACATTCAGCAATTATGCTAATACTTTATTAGGTAAAACTTCACCAAATCTATTTCATATTTATTTTATGAGATGAACTAACTTTAACACTGGGCTAACATGTTATACTTAAGTTACAAGTATTGATTCACTCGGTTGTTCTTAGCGAATACCTATATGAGATCTGCTATAGTAAAATTTTCTCTCAATATTAAAATTTTCTGCAAACAAAAACTCTAATATATCACTAAGTGACATTTATAACCATTATGATTGCCTCCTCTTTTTTAAATCCTAAATCTTCTTCTCCTAACTTCCTAAGTAAAGAGAAAAACTTCTAACTACTTAATGAAAAAACTTATAATCAAAGAAAAAAAAAAGGTGAAGTTAGAAACAAAAGGGGAAATACCAAAACGAATACCACTAAAACAACTATATAAAAACCTAAAACAGAAAGAAAGAAAAAAAAGGCAAATAAAAAAAAGAAGAAACAAACATAATAAAAGTACTATTATAACCCATTCTAGGTTAAAAAAATATTATACATATGAATTCAGAATAACATATATCTCACATAATATTAATAAAAGTATCTAAAACTAACTATAAACTATTTCACAAATTAAATCTAATAATAAAAATTTCTACACGTTCTACACATGTTTGTTGTTTTCCTAATTTGCTACATCACAATAGCAACTTCTAAAAATGGAAGTGGTAAACAATGTAGATTGTTTGGAAGGGGGTAGCCAAATCACCAGATTTTTTTGAAATTTTTGTAAAAAAATGCCAACAGAGTAGAATCGAGTACAGGATAACCAAGTCCTTAGAGATGGTAGTGAAAAACTCATTTGTTGTTTATCTAGAGAGCCAGAACACCAAAACAACTTCGTCGATAGTCGATATAGCTGCTGTATTTATTCTTCTAGTAACAAAACACAACCAACTTTTTATTAAAATTTTTATTACAAGAGTGCCTCCAACTTGCTAGTTATCTTGTATGTAAATGCTTTTGACTTATATACTGAAAGTAAGCAAAAAGTCTTCTGAATAGTAAAGGTTAATCTCAAATGTTTTACTTACAAACTGTTGTATAAAAGGTGTCTGCTTCTTCTACTATTTTTAACAAAATTTTTGTTTTTAAATTTTGATATAGGTAATTGTCAGAGAGAGTTGTTAAATTAATAATTTATTATATTAATACAAAAATATAAATTAATTTTATATTTCTGATTATATTTTAAAAAAACCAGGTTCAGGCACCAGGTTTTGAAAATTTTTAAAACCAAGATTTTAGCTTTTTGAAATAGAATATAAAAGTTTCAAACCAAAAACCAAATCTAAACCAACCTAACTATTTCTAGACAAAACTACTTGCATTATAATAACAGATTTTTATTAATATGTTGGGTTTTATAGTACTACTAGTGTAGGCAATTTGAGAACAAAATTATAGCAAAAAATTTCAAAGAGACTACAAGATTTTTAGGAGTCTGGATTAGAGACCTGTATTGGGTTTCAAAGCCTGGCTTAGCCCAGCCCAACTAAGCCCAGTTTGCAGGCCAGGCCAGGTTTAACAATTAAATTTTGTAATTGCAGGCTGGGCTGGGTTTAAAATTTTATAATTGCAGGCTAGGACAGGTTGGGCTAGATCAAGTTTAATAATTAAATATAATAATTACAAACTAGATTAAATCAAGAAATTTTTATTTATTAATTAAAATTACAATTATTTTGTTTAATAAAAGCTTCTTTGTTTATTAAAGTTTTTTTATTTATTAAAAGCTTTTTTGTTTATTAAAAAAAAATTATTTTTTAAAAAAAAAAACAAGAAAAAAAAATAAATAATAAAAAATAAAGCTAAAATTTTAGTTTTCACTTGGCTATCTTTTCATATATGTTTATTTTAGTTTGTGATAAAATGATTCAAGAAAAACTGCCTTTTGAAGTATTTTTTTATTTAGAGAGAACTAGTATTAATAAGTAAAAAGAAATTTTTAAATAAATATTTAACTTTTATATACAAATCAACTATTTGAATTGATACTTTTTTTATATTTTTTTAACTATTCAATCAGTGATTTATTTTATTCAATGAGAAACAAATTTTGTATTTGGCTAATAGAAACTTAGAGATTAGTAAACCCAAAATTCTAATCTGTGATCACTGCCTATATACATACTTTAAAAAATGATACAAATCTAATCACTAAATCATAAAAATTTTGGTAATGTATATACAAAGTTCTTTTTTTAGATAAATATATTATATAATTATTTATTTACTTATTTATTTTTTTGCTTTTCTCTTTTATAATAGGAATATAATGTTGACTACTAAATCAAATGTATCTAATCTAATTAGCAACTTAATTAGAACCTCTTGACTAAATTTAACTTGAAGTTAATTTGTTATAATAGATTTATTATATTAAAAATAGTTTGTTTATTTTATATATTCATTTTATTTACTTTCTTTTGTAAGTTCTAGAAGATGATATTACTGAAAAATTAACTTTGAACAGCCTTATTTATATAATAGTCAGTTCAAAGAGTTGAAATAAAAGAATTTATCTTGTATAAAAAATTTTAATTATAATATAAAAAAATAATTATATATATTTGTATAGAGATTTAAGTAGTTAAGATTTAACTAGATTAACTCAAACTAGTTTAACTAGCTAGTTTATTAAATTTGTTAGTATATTATAAACTACAATAACTAGTTTATTTTCTATACAAGTAACTATATAGTTAGAATAACTAGTCTGATTTTTTTCATTTGACTAGTTAAACTTGAAAAATAATTAGCATTTACAATTGCTATATATTAATATAATAGTAAATTTAGATATTAAAAATAAATTTTACTCTTAAGAGCTACTTTATTATATAAACTTCTTTTCATGATCGTTTATCTTTTAAATTAAGCACTTACTATTTTTACAATTTACATAATACACATTTTATAAATTCAATATAATCACTAAAAAAATAAGTAAACAAATATTAAATACTATAAAATATTAAAAGAAAATGTATAATAAATATTTAATCTTTAAATATTTGAGAATTAACATCTTGGATATCTTATCTAGATATTATCTAGGTATATTTACCTAAGTATTATTATCTGGATAGATCTATCCAAGTATTATTTGAGTATTACTCGAATATATATATCCAGGTAGCTGTAATTACAACTCAAATATTTGACTATCCATGGGTAAACTAGTAATATTTAACTTGGGTTCAATATCTAGTTCGGAATTAATATTCTATATTGTAGGAATAATAAGCTTGTAAATAGTTTAGAGTTAGAGCAATAAAGTTTTTATTTACAAAATTTTATATAAAGCATTTTTAATTAGGCTACAAGTGGTTTTTTATAATAATAAAAATTAATTAGCCAATTAAATACAATTGTTTAGAAGTATGGCAACTTAGTGTAGTGGTCTAGTTATCACCCTCTCCAAGTGGCAGGTTTAGAGTTCAAATTCCACAGATGACAAATTTTAGAAAATAGGCTTGCATTATAGTTAATAGTTATTAATTATTATTTGGATCTAGAAGTAAATCTGTAATCTTGGTCATATTATCTAGTAATAGAGCTTTGGCACAATAAATCTGAGGAACCAGAATAACCAAAAATCTAATTGGGAAGTTCTGAGTTAGGAATAGCAGTGATCTTCAACAGTACTGCATAAAGGCTAAATTTAAACTAGGGCCCAAGATCAGAGAACTAAGCGACCAGGTCTTAATAGTAGAGAACATACTAGCCAAACTGCTGGGTTCTGTTGTACTAGAAGAAAGAGTATCTACTTATTTGAACTAGTAATACAAACCTTTAAAAGGGAAATGGCCAATTAGAAAATGTAAAATGAGATGATTTTGAATTAGCTCAACATGTAAGCAAAGCAAAGAAACTACCAAAAAAGAGAAAATACTCAAGAACTAGTGATTAAATTGACCTTTTTAAACTAATAAAAATAACAAAAATGAAATTTTATATATAAAAACTCAAATTATTATTAAAGCTCACAACTCTAATACTAACCTTAACGCTAACTCTAATGTTCTAATTCTAAACTTTCTTAGTTTATTTACAAATATGATTTCTTTTATTAGTTTATATTACTGGTGCAAATAAGTAAATTGGAGAAAAGGGGCATACGCTTTGAAAGTATAAACCAAAAGGAGAGCATTCTTTAGGCATTTAAAGCCTAGGCTAACTGACTTTTTCCGAGTTGTTAGCTGAAAGTAAGAAAAGAACTAATAAAAAATCTGGGTAAAAAGATAGTTGAAATATAAGTACTGGGATTTGCTATGAGGGCAAAAGTAGATAATGAGTCTAATTAGAAAGGTTATAGCTTGAGATATGAATCAGGTTATGGCAGTATTCATAAAGAGGTGGCTTGAAATATGAACTTGATAATGATAGCACAACACATACTAGTTAGACATAGAGTTCAATGATTAGCTCTGATCTCAAGTACATAGGTCAAGCTATAGCAAGAGGTTACTGAAGTCTGAGTGAAGACATAAATGAGACATATATTCTAGCAAAAAGTTAGTTACTGGTTTTAAGATTTAAGGCTTAGTGCAATTCTACAGAAGTAGTGTGGCTATTACATCTAAATACTAAAGAAAAGTAACTAGGTAAAGTCAGGTGTTTAGTAATAGTTAGTTCTAAGATACGGCACCTGTTGTTTAAAAATAATTCTTATATACTATTTGCCAACAGGCTCAGAGTTTATCACTTACTATTTCATATATATATTTGTATACATGGGTTAAGTTACAAAATAAAATACCTGGCAAGATACGCCAAAGTTTAAAAAAAAATAAAAATAAAAAATACAATTGTTTAATATAAATTTTATTATTTTAATCTCTTAGAATTAAAAAAATTTATCTATATATTGGCCTAAAAATTGACTAATCTTTTTATCTCTAATATCGACTAAATTATGTTCAAAAATCAAATTTTTTTTTTTTTTTAATATTAAAGTGACCACTTAGGCCCCTGGCACTTTATTAGTTCAAATGAGTGGGCCATTGTCCGAAGACTGGCTTACATATTATATCAGTATTACAAGAATACAACTAGTCACACTTAGGAAGTTTAAAATTTGTTGCACAAACTAAAAAAAGTAACAGGTAAATTAATATTCAAATATATAAATGTTTATGAGTAAGTTTTTTTTTTACTTACAACTTTTGGTTGCCTATTTAAGTAGTCCGCCCAAAGTGTTAGTGCTATGCTAAGGGTTCTACACTAGCTGTCATACATATAGCCTAACTAGAAAGCTATCTATTCAAACTCTCT
>CAJVPY010004035.1:0-13157 GCA_910591965.1 Dentiscutata erythropus
AAAAAACAGTAATGAATTTTTTATGATACGTACTTTTTCATCAGTTAAAGCGTTAATAACCATTCTCAATGCAGACGAAGACTTGTTGATTTTTTTAGCTTCTTCGAGAGTTTGACCAGAGGCACCTGTTTTACAAACCTATAATTTCTAATAAAGTAAGTTATCGATCATAAATTCCAGATAGTTTGAGATTCAAGTAAGAACACGAACCTTTTCGGAACCAGCCAAATCGACAAGTGATAGTTTGCCATATTTTACGCTACCATCAGCAAGATTCTTTTGATTGATAATAATAATAAAGATAGAATGTGACCTTGAACTTTCAGCGTTCATGTCTAAAAAATAAGAAAATAAAAAAAAAATGGTAACGACGTTGTGACAATTTAATAATTATTGACAATGCTACAGTACTATAATGTAAACGAAAGAATAACTTACCTGTATATGCAACATTACGAGCACTACTACCACGTTTCATTACTTCGAACACTTCTTGAACAGAACTAGCGTATACTTCCAAAAGACCTTTCACATAAACACCTCTATTTTTTTCTTCATGTATGGGTAAATTATCATTTTGGGCTATGATAATAGTGTGAAATTTAGAATTAAAGATAGTGTAATTGATTTTTTAAGAATAAAAATGAGAAAGGAAGGTTTATACTGACGATTAAGTAAATCCCTAATTCTCTCCATATAAATTTCCATATAAGATACTTTAACAGTGCATTCAATTGTTGGTGGAGAAACAATGATACTGTGAAAAATTTGCTCAACAATACGAGGAATAAGACCCTTAAATTCTTCATCGTCTATATTTCCCTATAATATAAATTGATATATACATATATATCAAAAATGTCAAGAGTGTATTTAATAACATCATCCAAAAAAATAAAAATCAAAAAATCAAATAAGCCATGTAAAATCAATTTCTGGTTTTTGTATTATTAAACTTCTAAACAGACTCTGCTACCTGGCTTTTTTTTTCAAATTTTTTATATAAAAACTTTATTTAAATATCTGCCAGGTTATTGTATATGATTTAAAATTTTAAAAGTTTAAATTTATATTTAATATAGACTCTTACTAAAACGCATCTATAGTGGTTTACACCTAGGTATATATGGGTTGCCGTCAATAGAAATCAGGCAGATTGACATTTTAATAAAAATCTATACCTTAAATTCACAGCTTATATCTCAATGAAGTTTGAAGCTAGTTTGATGAATTATTATTCAAAAGGAAGATAATGTTCTAGGCTTTTTTTTGAATATTGAATCATTAAAATAGCATCAAACTTCATTGATATATGAGCTGTGAAAGTTAAGATATAGAATTTCTTTAAAAAAATGTCAATCTGCCTGATTTCTATTGAAGTGCAAGTTATTCTAAGTAAAAATGCTCTACGCCCTAAACCCTAACCCTAACCTTAAATAATAAAACTGACATGTAAATTTTGTGTTGAAAATTTTATATTCAAGACTTAGAAAAATCCAAAAAAACATAACAAATCATATGATAGGTGCAAAGCTACCATAGGTGCGTTTCATAATAAATGTTAATTATATGGGGTCTTTGCCTTGAAAATCGGGTTACGGAATATAGTAAATCGTATCTCCCATACCTGATTTTCAAGGCAAAGATCCCATATTTTAAATAAAAATTTTAATTTTAATTAAAAAAAGCCGGAATATGAAATCAGAAATTTTACTTTGCTTCGCCTAAAATAAATATTAAATTCTTACCGTCATAGTGTGGGTCTTGCCAGAACCTGTTTGACCATAAGCAAACACGGTTCCGTTATAACCACTGATAACCTCTATTCATGATATAAATTAAGATAGAATTAATTGCCTAATATATTAAATAAAAAATTTCATTAGAATTTAAAACACTTGTTTTTACCATTGACAATATGTTTTATTGATTCTTCAAACACAGTCTTCTGAGCGGTTTCCGGTGGAAAAATTCTGTCGAAAGTGAAACTTCCTTGAAATTGTTTACCCTAATGGATAAAATAGAAAAATGTACAGATGAATAATTTAAACTTAGCAAAAATACAATTGTTGGGGAAATTCGATATTATTACTTAGAATGAGTTGATTCAATAAATTTAGCATTTATTTTTCTTTCACAACACACATGTTATAGTAAACTTTCGATATAATAAAGAATTTTAAATTATAGCATCATTAAACTTCGACTCAATTTATATTGTATTCTCTTAATATAATTTATGCTGAGGGATTTTTTTCTCGACCAAATGGCTTCACTAACATTGCACTACGCTCTGTATAGCGAACATTAAATAATGCTATTAAAATAAAAGACAGAGACTAACCTCCATACGACAAGATTCACCACCGTCGTCAACAGTGATAATAGGAACACCGCCTTCACTGATTTCACGGGAATTTTGTGGTCGAAAACGACACACAACCTTGATATTGTTTTCTTCTTGGCTCATTATAACATATATTAAAGAATTGACTGTACAGTATACATAAACAAGATGAGGCAAAAATTGAATTATGGTTCATATAACGATAAACGGATTTAGTGCAACAGGAGGACGGTTATGTTACACGAATTTTAAGGTACAGGTACGTAGGACCGTCCCAAATGTAGATTAACCAATCAAAGTAATGAAATTTAATTGACGATAAGTATCTCTATTACTCAGTGTTGGGCTGGACATTGGACATGGACATTGAACCACACTTGTCCAGTCCAGTCCAATCCATTGGACCAAAAAGTATTGGACAATAATATATAAATCAACATATAATCATTATTGGACATATTGGACAGGACATATGTCCAAGTCCAATGTCCAATAGCATAAAAATAGTTGGACATATGCCCAGTGCCAACTGTATAATTCTGTAATTAAGATTTGAATTAGATTTTTTTTTCTTTTGAAATTTAGAAGCATTTTACAGGATCGGATAAAAACATCCATCGTTCTTGAAATGCTACGGGATATCAAGAGGCGATTCAGGAAATTACCATCTTATTAATACACAGAAAAGAAATCTGTACGTAATATCATAAAGTATCAAACGATATAAACATAAGTTGCCTAACATTGACCTTGAAGCAATTCATTTGCAAGGATTGAAACATTAAGATCTTCATAGTGGAAACACTTTACAAGACGAATGTATATTGCAGGTTCGGAACTTTAATACGAAAGAAGTATGCGGGATTTTACCTTATACAGTTCAAGAGATTTTACAAGGAAAAAAATATACTCAAGCAGTTGATATTTATACTTTGGATGTTATTATAATATAATATGAGCTGGGAATAAAGATTATAATTTTGATGAACTTGTGTTAAAAATTTGATATATAAAATTGATACCACGAGATTTATTAAATATATATATATATATTATATATTAATATAATTACATGTAATTTTTATAATAAGTTACCACTTTAATAAATAAACTAATAAATACGAACTATCTTGCTTTAAAAATTTACATTATTGAGAGGCATATTTCAGAATTTATTCAATATTCAAAAAGTTTTTTTTTTGCATTTTCTAATAAATTATTCTCCACTTCTATATCACTAATTACTGTTTCAGAATCATCCAAATCGTCCTCAACAGTAATTTCTTTTGGAGATGGGCATCATGCACATGTCATGTATAACCGCCCTAGCATTACTGGCTTAGAAAATTTCACTGGCAAATCAAACTTTGAAATCAAGTGTAACACAAAAGAAACAATTCGAACTTTTATATTTTTATTTCTGTGTACTAACAAGAAGTTTTTTTTTTCGTGAGAATTTAATATTAATATCTAGAACATGATCAAGCAGGCGGCTTCGCCGCCTGTTTTAATTATTATATGTAGAGGCTGATTGTATTTTCATATTTAAAATAATTCGAATAAAGTGATAAAGCATTACTTTGATAGTAAAGATTCACAACTTGAATAATCTATTTCAAATACTTCATATTTATTTTTCACTTATACCGGTATATGTCGTAAGTGGAAATGGAATTTAAATGGATTTGGAATTTTCTAGTAAGGGTTAAGGTGTACATATGATAAAATCAACCCCGAAAATGGGTTTTTTATATAAATTCTGAATCCGTTTTCACTTACAACTTATGCATTCACATAATAAAATTAAATAAATGAATTCTAAATAAAACTTAGTTAATGAAGTTGTACAAGAATTTAACGAATTAGAATATTCGCAAATTAATTTAGATGAAATGAATACTTAATTGAATAAAATTAATGAGTACGTGTTATTTCACCGACAATTAATTCACAGACAAGTTCATTTCACTGACAATTAACTTACCGACAAAATTCATTTCACCGACAAGTATTTTTTTATAAATTACACTAACCTTAACTCTAATTCTAACTTGACACTAACAACAATAACCAGAATTACTTTGTCAGTGAAATGAGCTGTTAGTGAAATAATTGTCGGTGAAATGAATTTGTCGGAAAGTTTATTTTCGGTGAAATGAACTTGTCTGTGAATTAAATGTCGGTGAAGGGATTGTTGGCGAAATGCGCACCACTCAATAAAATAAATATTCGATAATTAGAATGTATAATAAATAGTTAATCAGTTTCGATCAGCTCACTGACTTATAGTTACCGATAATTTAGATAAGTGCTTGTGATCACCATATCCACAGCTTTCAGGGGTGGAGATCTTGAACATCTGTAGGCCATATGCTCAAGGGTCATAAGGTACATAGGGTACTGCGCCGATTTTCCATGTAACAATGTCAAAGTATCAATTTAAATCAATAAATGGCGTATATATGTAAGTTTGAAATCGATATAAATTTTACTAGTATAAAAATTTTCGAGTAATGTTATATGCTTTTTTTCTGGCAACATTTATTTTATCTGGAACTTAGAAATCACAGCTAGAAAGAGTGTTATTAAACTATTAATAATTTTATTATTACATTTGCAAAAAACAGAAATTTCTGATATTGGCTATTATCGAAAGGTAAATTCCATAGTTAGTACGTACGGTACAGGAAATTTAAAAACCTCATGTAGAGATGATACATAAACTAGTAGCACATCAAAAATAAATTTCCTAAATTATCGACATCAATAAGCGAAGGGAATCTCTTTGCATAAAAACAATAGGCAAAAAACAATATATATGCAAAACAGTATGCAATGAGTTAGTTAATCTTTACTATATAAAGTGATTGAAGTTTTAGGTTTCCTCGACCTAATCAAATGATCTTTTGCAACAGGAGAAAACGTCCAAATTTAGATATGATTTTCACTCTCCGTTACACATATCACTCATTGTATCGACCAGTCAAAATATCACTACGGGATTTGTCAACCAATCAAATTGCGAAATTTACAAAAAGACGAAACCGTGGGATTCAAGGGGATTCAAAAAATATGTTGTAAAGCAAAGTGAGAGCTTCATGTTTGTTTAATCATTTTCAATATTCATAGAAAAGATAAGTCAAACGAGCCTTCCAAAAAAGTATTGTAAAATAATATAAAAAAATTTTTTATCAATTGTGTAACAATTTTATGTTTCCTCCTGTTATCTTTTGCTAATTAAGTCTTTGACGATCATTGATTATCAATTCATCAGCCCGGTAATAAATCCGTTGAAAATTAAAAAAATTATTGAATATCAAGAAATTAGGCTAACAAACCCAGGAAAGAAACTCTTTAATAAGTCTGAAGCGTATAAGATTAGTTTTTCGACCCTTTAAAACTCTCTATACTATGCTCCTACTCTGCTCTCAATTGCTCGAAGCATATTAAATGATGTTTTATGCTTTACACAAAATGGGTTATTTCCCGTGTAACATACTTATACCGAATTTAGAATAGACAAATCGCAAATCATCCTAAAGTAGTGGGACACGTGATGGATTTTGTGATGATCGTCGGCAGATTTCGGTTGGCCGGTGCAAAATTATACCGATATAATGTACCGGCCGAAATTCACGAAAAACTATACTGTTATTACCGAAAAATAATTGATCATCACAAAATTCATCACGTGTCCCACTAATTTGCAAATAAGCTGTAATAGCAGTAATAATAAGTTAGGCTTCGGACTCACAACAGTTCCTGTTAACCTAGTGTTAATATCAATGTACTGTATCGATATCTGTCAAATAATCCTGTTCCACTGATCCGCCATAAAGTCTCCTGATTGGTCCCATGCCTGTATCACTGTGTCACAAGTATGTAACAATTGCGAGTACAAAAAAAGCTTAGAAGAGTAGTAAGCGGTTCCTTTTTAACGCAACGAACATACTGTATTTAAATTTTTTCTAGTTAAAAAAATGTCAGAAGATTTGACAGGAGGACGATTATCACAAGACACAAGATCATCGGAAGAAATTACACAAATAACCAATGATTTTAATCAACGGAATTTTATTGATTATCAAAAATTAGTAGATATGAACGGTCCAGACGAAATATATTGGCTTGGATATTGTTACGAATATGGAATTGGAGTTGAAAAAAATGCAAACAAGGCATTCATTTATTATCAAAAATCTGCAGATATGAATAATTCTAATGGAATGTATCAAGTTGGTTATTGTTATTGTCTAGGTATTGGAGTTGAAATAGATAATCATAAAGCTTTTACATATTATCTGAAGTCTGCTGAGGCAGGTAATTCTATGGGAATTTGGAAAACCGCCGTTTGTTACATATTTGGAATTGGTGTAAAAGAGGATTATTATAAATTTCGTGAATGGATTGATAAGTAAGTTAATTTTTTATTATAATATTTTATAATTTCTTATTTAAAAAATGAGATCTCTCATACAGCTTTAATTATCAGAGAGTAAGTATAAAAACATTTATTAGTATACATATCAGTAATTTAATTTCAAAAAATATTTATTGTTTGTGTGATTTAGCCCGTAAGTATAAAGGACATTTAAAAATTTTTACCCAATAAAAACAAGTTCACAAAACAAGAATATAAATACTTTTAATTACATAGTTTTCATTTCATTCTTATTATTTAGTCTGTGAGTATAAAGAACATTTAATGTCGCGGATTACAAAGAAATCAGATTAAAATGAAATTAAGGTTCCTCTAAAACCCTAACCCTAAAAATGCACCTTGAAAATGTTTATTTTTCGGTGGCTTGTCTCTTTTACTTTGAACATTATTTCATTTAATCTATTTCATTTAATAATCTCACTCAATAAAAATAAGATCACAAACAAAACATAAATATTTACTTATAATTACGCCCTTTTCATTCGCATTATTTAGTCTGTGAGTGTAAAGAACGTTTAATAATTTACTCAAAAAAAAAAAAGAACACAAAACAAGAACATAAATACTTATTTACAATTACGTATTTTTCATTTCATTCGTATTATTTAGTTAGTGAGTATAAAGAAAATTTAATAATTTACTAGATCACAAAACAACATAAATTCTTACCTACAATTATGTACTTTTCATTTCGTTCGCATTAAACTCCTTACACAGCATGTGAGTATAAAGTACATTTAATAATTTTACTCAATAAAATCAAGATCACAAAACAAAAACATAAATGCTTATCTATATTTACATACTTTTCATTTTATTTAGCTCGTGAGTATAAAGAACATTTAATAATTTTCACTCAACAAGAATAAGATCACAAAGCAAGACATAAATAACATACTTTTCGTTTCATTTAGCTCGTGAGTATAAAGAGCATTTAATAATTTTACTCAATAAAAACAAGATTAAAAACAAAAACATAACCCATTTTGTATTATTTAGTTAGTGAGTATAAAGAACATTTTAATAATTTTACTCAATAAAAACAAGTTCAAAAACAAGAACATAAATACTTATTTACGATTATGTGCCTTTCATTTCATTCGTATTAAACACTTCACTTAGTAAGTGAGTATAAAGAACATTCAATAAATTTACACAATAAAATCAAGATCATAAAACAAAAACATAAATACTTATTTACAATTACGCATTTTTTCATTTCGTTCTTATTATTTAGTTAGTGAGTATAAAGAACATTTAACAATTTTACTCAATAAAAACAAGGTCACAAAACCAGAACATAAATATTTATTTACAATTAAGTACTTTTCATTTAATTCGCATTAGTCTGTAAGTATAAAGAGCAGTCAATAATTTTACTCAATAAAACAAGATCACAACATAATTTAAACATTCGCATTGAACACCTCACTCAGCATGTGAGTATAAAAACATTTGATAATTATACTCACTAAAAACAAGTTCATAAAACAGGAGCATAAATATTTACAATTACATTCATTCAGCTCGTGAGTATAAAGAACATTTGATATTTACTCAATAAAAATACTTATTTACGATTATGTGCCTTTCATTTAACACCTCATTTAGCATGTGAGTATAAAGAACTTTTTGAAAATTTTACTCGATAATACAAGATCACAAAACAAGAACATAAGTACTTATTTACAATTACGTGCTTTTCTTTCATTCGCATTAAATGCCTCACTTAAGCATGTGAGTATAATAAACATTTAATAATTTTACTCAATAAAAGTAAGTTCACAAAACAAGAATAAATACTTCTTTACAATTACGTTCATTCAGCTCGTAAGTATAAAGAACATACCATATTTTACTCAATAAAACAAGAACATAAATACTTATTTACAATTACGTACTTTTCATTTCATTCGCACTAAATTAGTCGGTAAGTATTAAGACTATTTATATTGGCATAAAGTTTAGAATCGCCTGAAAATATAAATAAAACTTATAATTAATTGTTGCATAGAGATTCCAAATATGGAAAGTGTGCACATTGCAATAAAGCTAACACTAATAAAGCCTGGTGTATGTCATGTGACCCCGACATAACAACAAGGTGGACAAGTCGAAATAAAGATATTGATGATTGCATGAAAGCATTCCAACTTAGAACCTTAGCATATGAAAATGCGATCGAATGGATTCCATTTGATAGACTTGATACTATTATAAAAATTGGTGATGGCGGATTTGGATCAGTATACAAGGCAACCTGGTTGGATGGTATACGAAAAACTGATGGCAACGATTTTAATTATGTTAGAGTCCGCGAGCCAAATAGTATCGTTGCACTCAAGACCTTATCTTGTTCTTTAAAAGAAGTAAGTTAAATTGTTATTTGTTTAACAATTCGTAAATATATATAATGAACTAATTAATTAATTAATTATAAAGTTTGAAAATCATATAAATTGTAATTTGTATGGTAGTAAACTTAAGATATATGGATTAACTCAAAACAATGAAAATGAATACGTAATGGTATTTCACTATGCTGATAATGGAAGTCTTCACAAGCTTTTAAGAACAAAGTTTCAAGGCCTTACTTGGGAAATTAAATTAAAGCTGCTTAAAGACATTTCATTAGACTTATATCAAATTCATATGGCCGAGTATGTTCATGCAGACTTTCATAGTGGTAATATTTTACAGGATGAAGGCCTTAGCAAGAATATGCAATCGTATATCTCAGACTTAGGCCTGTCCAAAAAGATTGACGAAAAAGATTCAGAAAGTAATATTTATGGAGTTATGCCTTATGTGGCTCCAGAGGTCTTATTAGGTGAAAAGTTGACACAAGCTGCTGATATTTATGGTTTCGGAGTCATTATGTCTGAGATGTCAACTGGACAAAGGCCCTTTGATGGTTATAAATTTGATGATGAACTTGCAGTAAAGATTTGTTGTGCCGGATTGCGGCCTGAATTTTCTCCTGGGACTCCGGATTATTATATTGAATTCGCTAATCAATGCATGGATTCGGATCCACAAAAACGGCCTAGTGCTATGGATGTATATAATACTCTTTATGAATGGAATGAAAGTATGGAAAGTTCAGATGTAGATGAAATTAAAAAGCAATTTTTAGATGCTGATAAAATAGTCAAAACATTGCCAACAAATTTACCGAAGCATTCAGATACTATGTATACTAGCAAAATAATTAACATTAAAAATATTTCAACTGCGATTAAAAATGGTATTTACTTTGAAAAATTGGTATATTGGATATTGGATGTTATTTTAAGTATTAATGTTTAATCTTAATTTTAGCAAGTAAACAAATTGATTATGTCGAAGTTCCGATTGGTAAGTATTATATTAATTTTATTTATAACCAACCAAATTATTACTTATTTCAAATTGATATTTAAATTTGTAGATCTATAAATACAAACTAACAGATATAAAAATATATATATTTACTATATATTATTGCAATCCTATCCTATCCTTTCGTAATTATAATAAAATTACTCGGCATCATGTGTTGTCTGTCCGAATTGAATCAAGAACGTTGCCATCGAATATAATAATATTGAATCATTGTTACTTAAAAAGGTTACGTTCTTGATTCAATATTACTTCTAAATATAGTTAAATTTAGATCCTTTTTTTAATCCTGATTAAACTTAATGAACGATGCTGTGAATAGGGCTGTTAAATGGTCCGACTCAAACCGATGGACCGCTAGTCCGTCCTAAGACCAGGCCGGTCCAGGGACCCGTAAAATTTTAGTTTTAAACCCGAATTTTTTTCTGATAACAGAAAAAATTTTAGGCAAATTTTTGCTTAAATTTAATAAATTTTAGATAATTTTGATTTAAAAATTTAATAAATTTTAGATAAATTTTGATTTAAATTTAGAAAAGTTTTATAAGCTCATTCTTTTATTTTGTTAAAATACTTAATAATTTAATATTTAAATTTTGCCGATTGTTATTAAATATAAAACTAGGAACCAAATCGCGCCAAATCACATAAATTCATGTCTCTAGATCATGGCATCAATATCCAATATAAACTAACATATACTATATGTCTTAGAAGTTAAATAAGTTAAGTTTGTATAAAATTTTTATTAAAAATAAAATACGTATCACTAGTGATAAGCAAATCAAATATTTTTTTGAATCTACTGTGGCCACATTAATGCAGCCTAGAATTGTGAAATTCTGAAATGTTTTGAAATGTTCCACCTGCGCAGCATCCTATTCCTACATGAAAGTTTTTAGAAAATTTTAGTTAAAATTGACAATTGGGACCCCCCACAGCAAAAGGGGGGGATGGGCCAAAAAATTTGAAAATTTGTTCTTATGATAATTTTATTCTAATCAATTTGATTCTTCGAGATATTGAATTTTTTTAAAAAAAATTTTTTTGGCCCATCCCCCCCTTTTGCTGTGGGGGGTCCCAATTTTAGATATAAATTCCTTAGAATTTAAAATTTTAGATTTTTTGTGAAAATTTTGTATCTAAAATTTCACAGATCCCTGGGCCAGTCCTGTCTTTTTTGGGACGGACCGAAAAGACCATCAGTCCTAATGTCGTATAGTTTCACAGGTTAGCTCAATTCCACTAAGTTTGAGCACTCGCTTGCACTGGTGTATCGTACTAGGCACCAGGGCTGGGCATGCTATATATCCAGTACTTTTTCACCAGACACTGGACATTTCCAATTTGTTCATTGTAATTTCCAGTACATGTCCAGTGTCCAGTGAGACATTTTATAAAAAATTCAAAAAATAAATATATTGGTAAAAACACAGCATAAATAATAAAATATTCATACGCAGTCAATTTGTAAAGATTAGTATTTCAAATGCTGTTAAACCACCCAAAGCAATATGCACGATAGACAGGTTTTTTATAAGTACTGGAAGATTATCAGACTTAAAAACATTATAAACTATTATATTATATAGCAGGAACAGGCTTAATAAATTGATATTTTATCAGATTTGCAAATTACTGCTTTTAACAAAATTGCTTTTGGCAGCGGTAATTTTTGCAGATATAATCCTTATTCAAACCTATTATATTTTGTTATTTAGTTATATAAATATTTAATTATTTAGTTTATTTAATTTTTCTATTTAAACTTTTAAAAAATTATATTTTTTTAATTTTGTTATCTAGTGATTATTTTTCTTAATCCATTGCATTCACTGGACAAATTTCCAATTGTCCAATTGTCCAGTTGCCCAGCCCTGCTAGGCACGACCACCTCAACTAACAACACCAGCAGTGTTTGAAATTTCAGATCTAAACAATGTTCTCATGAGAACAGTATAATAGCTATAGGTGTTCTTACTCTAATATTACTGTTCTCGCTAATGACCATAAAAAAAAAAAAAAAAAAAAAACTTGATTTTGAAGTGTATATATGTATATAAATCAGATTTATTATTATATTTATAAGTATGTATTTCAAAATTTATCTTAGATTAATAACTGTCTTTATATTAAAACTTTTTTATGATTTTTGAATATAATAGATTTAGTATTTAACTTTGTGTATAAATATTATATAGTTTATTATTATTTTACTGTTCTCAAAAAAATTTAAAATATGGGATTGGGATCCCATGGCCTAGTGGTCTAGGCACCCAACCCTCCATGAGTGGGTTTCAGATCAAGTCCTAGAGGTACATTTATCTATGAATATTTGGAAGTATCTGCCTTGGGAAGTCCAAGTGAATACAGGTCTGAATTAAGAATTTCTGGAAGGAGGTCCATTGAGGAGTAGTTGGCATTACATGTAATATTGATCATTATAGAAGGTTCTATTATACATTTTTACTAATATCTTCGTCTTACAAAATATTATTATCGTGAAAGCCTACATGAATATATCTTGCATAATGATCATTATATAAATCAAGTAAATATCCGGTGGTAGTTTTAATTCAGTCTGTCAAGCGAGATCTCAAAAATTTTCTTTAAATGCTTCTGTTATCAGCGTATTGAAATACCATCGGACTTCATTTGCTTCTATTCCTTGAGTTAATCCCTACTGTATAACCTACATTTCATATTATAAATTTATATAACTAAAGTAGTTCAATATGCGTTTACCGTATTACCGCGGAATAGCACACATGGGCGTTATTTCGAAAATCGCATTCCCTTAAAATAGTATACTTGGCTTCAAAATAACGCCCATGCGTGTCCCGAAATAGTGCGCACCTTATATAGTATACTGTATAAATAAATGTATTTCTATAACTTTAAGTGTACTGAACCACGGAGAAAATTCTTAGCGCCATCTCATCTCTCCTTTTGTTACAATGTTGACTGTTTGTCATCAATTTTTATAGC
>CAJVPY010004036.1:0-13154 GCA_910591965.1 Dentiscutata erythropus
TAATATATTAAAAATGCATTTAGAGAGAATATTTTTATATATATAATTTGAAAAATAACCTGCATTTAGAGAATATAAAACATGTATTTATTTTATAAGTCTCGACTTGGGACCAGGCTATTTTCATGCATATAAAGAGAAAATGCACTTAGAGGACATGTATTTAGAGGGAGTCGACTGTATAAATAAAGCTATATGGAGTTTTTGCCTTTAAAATTGAATTACAGAATATAGTAAATCATATATCCCATACCTGATTTTCAAAGCAAAGACCTCATATATTATGATTTAACTAGTTTATAAACTAGTTTCTAAACTCATTTTATAAATTAAATTTATAAACTAAATTTATAAATCAAGTTTATAAATTAGGTTATAAAACTAGTTCAAAGACTTCTAGTTAATTTTTCTTTAAATAAACACTAAAAAACTAGGCTCAAACTAGTTCATCTGAACTACTTAATATCTCTACTAAAGAGAAAGAAAAAAAGAAAAAAAAAAGAAAAAAAAAAGAAAGAGAAAAAGAAAAAAAAAAAGAAAAAAAAAGAGTGAAAGAGAGAGGGAGTAAGAAAGTAAAAATAAGTGTAAAAAAGAAAAAGAAAAAGAAATTATTAGTAATTTTAGTCAAAATTATAGTAGCAAGATTTTTAATTTAATTTGATTAACTTCAAAAATAAATAACTCTATTAAATACTATTGTAAAATATAAACATATACCGGGTGTTTGATAAGTCCCTAGACAGGACCTTTTTTATATCTCTGCTTATATTAGTTTTTTTTTTTTATTTTATACCAGTATTTAGCATTAGTGATTTATTTATTGATTTTGGTAATTTATTTAATGATCAATAAAAAGGTTCTGTCCAGGGACTTATCAAGCACCCGGTATACCACAGATATTTTTATTACTCAATTTTGTACCTGGCTAGGGTGGCTGGTACATCAAAAAAAATTTGACATGCCATAGGGCATGTCTTTGTTAAAATTTGTGCTATGGCATCCATAAAATGTTATACATTATTTGGGCTGTCATCAATAGAAATCAGGCAGATCTACATTTGAAAAAAAATTAACGCCTTGACTTTCACAGCTCATAACTCAATGGATTTTAAAGCTATCTTGATGGTTTGATATTCAAAAGAATGCTTATGATCTATGAATTCTTTTAAATATTAAATCATCAAGATAGCTTTAAAATCTATTGAGATATGAGCTGTGAAAGTTAAGGCATTAATTTTTTTTCAAATGTAGATTTACCTGATTTCTATTGACGGCAGCCCATTTATAATACTATATATACAGTTTGAACATTGTAAGTATAATTTTTATACTTTATCTAGTGGCATGCCAAATACCCTAGATATGCCATATTAAGACAATATGTTTTACTATATCAACCTGGAATAATACATATAATGTACCTAGGTATAAATTACCAACTAGCTCTTAAAACTAGTAGAGGGTACACACCATGAGTACACATGTTCATATTTTACAGTAATTTATTAAAAAAAATAAACACTATAGTTTTATGTTTGAATTTACTATACTATAAAAAGATTTGGTTTATAACTATTTAATTTTTTATTTATAAACTTTTAAAAAATGTGTGTATTATTTGTGACAGTGTACTATAGGTTACATATATTTATGTGCATATATAGAATGAACGCAAGCTGTAAAGGTTTAAGTTTTATATTAGTTCGGTATGGTAAGTTGTTTTCAGTTCGTCATAAAAAAAAAGTTGACATAGGGATAGCAAATGTTTTAAAACATTATTTTAGAACAAATGATTGTTTTGTTTTTAATTGTTTAAAAATGTTTCAAAATGTTTTTTAATCAAAATTTACTGGCCAAAGTGCAATAATTTATTTTAAACTCTGACCAAGTGTTGCGAAAATTTGACTTTAGAATTTGTGTTATTTCAAATTATTGGGGCTTGATCGGAGTTTTAAACTCTGACTAAGTGTCACTTTAAATTTTAATATCAGCTTTGATGTTTTAAAACTTTTTTTAAACAATTAAAAACATATAAAAAACGTTTTAAACCATTTTTTACACAGGTCGAAAGATAAAAAATCAGGCACAAATCAGGTACCCGATTTTAAACTGATTAATACCTGATTACCACCTTATTTATGCATATTTTTGTACCAAAAATTTGGTACAAAAATATGCATAAATCAGATGGTAATCAGGTAGTAATCAGTTTAAAATCGGGTACCTGATTTGTACCTGATTTGTACCTGATTTTTTATCTTTCAACCTATGTTACCATCCCTAAGTTGACGTAAATTTTGGATCTGACTATTGCACATATATCAATAGTGTTCATAATATTGCATATATGCACATATATTCCGCAATATACAAGTGGATATTTTACGAGCTTTTTTAAAAAAATTGATGTTATAGTGTAACTGATTTCGATTAATTATATAAAGCATAATTGAAAATTCACTTTAAAAGTGTCCTTAAAATGAACTGCTATACTTATCAAAATTTTCAAAATTTTTATAGATTTAATCACATGTTTCGTCAAAATTTCACACCAAAGAAATTATATTTAGTCCGAAATTTGAGAACCCAATTAATTAAATGATTAAAAAAGTAAACCATAAATCTAAAAGAGGCTTTTAGATTTACTATTTTTGCGGTTTATATTTTTAATACCACTTAAATTAAAAGACAAGGTGTTACTGTATTTGAAATTATATGGATTTTTTTTGATGACTATAAGTGACGTGAACATACCATATTGTTGTACAGACGCCTATTTCGCAGAATTAACTATATCTTGACATAAAGTGCATATGTGTACAGTCCACTATAGCACCCGGTTAGTGTCAAAGATTACTGTATTGGCGCGTAATAATGCGCATCTGCGCGATATTTTGGGACATGCATGCGTGACAAGAGGAAGCTCTACTTTTAATAATGAACTTAGCCTAAAAAATTCGATCAAATATGTAATTTGGTGCATTTAAGGGGCGCATTATTTTGGGACGCATTATTTTGAATCAAAAAACCAATTTTCAAAAAATGAGAGTTTCGAAATAACACCCATGTGCGTTATTATACGCCAATACGGTATTTACCATTTTTGAAAATATTACATACAGAAGTTATTTTGAAAAACCTTTGCTTAAAAAATCAATCTATGGATCCCATGTGCATGCTTGAAATAGCACACAAATGCCTGCTATTTTGAGAATTTACGGTATATATGTAATCAGTGTTGGTAATTTTCTTGGCCATGCACTCAATGTCAGAAGTATATGCTAATGAAAAAAGTAATCCACACAAATTGTGAAAGCACGTCGAGTATAAAAAAATGATTAGATCAAGACTTGACCATACCTTACACAAATGAGAACGGGCTACAAAATCACCGTAATAAACCACATCATCCAAAAACATTGCTACGGGTGAATCGTATGATCGATAATCTATACACTAAAGTATAGACTTTCATCAGGAATATTTTTTGTATTCAGATCTGAGATAGTTTTTAAAAGATAGAATTTTTTAAATCAGATCTGCAAAAATATTAAAATACAGATATGAGTAAAATTCAGATAATGCTTGCGTCAGATGTCAACTTTTTTGGCCCGCATTAACTGATCGATATTGATTGACCTAAATTAAGCCCAAATCCTTCCCAGATTCTTCCCTAACTTAGGCCGATTGACATCTGAGGCAAGCGTTAGTCTGAGGCACGACATATATAAATTATTAAATATTTGTGCAGTTATGTGATAAAAAATTATCTCGATGTTATGATATAAGGCAACTCTCCAGAGGCGTGACGTTGGTGATTTGGTCATATAATGAAAGGAAATTATTATTAAGTTAGTGAGCTTATGTGCCCCTACCTCTCACATAAGTGTTGTAACCGACCTTAACTAAGTTACGTCCTTTTTATAACTTAAAGGACTTTATAGTGACATGATCTTTTATCACGACATCAGATGATAAATTATCTAATACTCCACAGTTGAATTACGAACCAGTTTGTCTATTATGTCACCTTTACCCCGTGACAACATCAAGAAAATATGAAAAATGCGATATACACAAAAGGATAGGATCAAATACTACTATTGCGAATAATGAATTTTACGAAATAAAAATCAAATCATAATTTAAAGTCATCAAAGTATGATCAAAATATAACAGTATGTAAAAATATTCAAACAATCGCTTAATTGCAGAAATGAATCGATACACATACGTGCCTCAATGTTTTTTTTAAAAAAAAAGAAAAAAGAAATAAAGAAATGTCTTAAAAAAAATTTTATTAAGAGACAATTCTTGTAAAAACATCGTTTTTGATACCCAAATAATAATAATGCAAAAAAAAAAAACTCATCGTGGGTATCGTGATTTAGGATAAGATATTCAAATAGATATGAAGTATCTACATATCATTCTTTTCAGCAGTGTAAAAAGTTCAGGTTTTTAATAAAATAAGAAAACTTCATGTGCGATCCGCTTTTCAACTCAAAATCACACTGGCTATATCTACATTGGATTCTCAATAGTCAAGAATTGTACTCAGTGACGAAGATACCTCTAATAGCTAACAATTATTTCCAAAGGTTTGAGATCATCTTTCCAAACATATATTTGAACATGATGCGCATGTCACGTCATATTGATTGAGAATCTTTTTAAGGCAAGTCAATAAACGTAATTCGTGATTGAAATGTAAAAAAAAAAAAAAAAAGGTAATTTTACAATAAAGAAATCGGAACTTCATATAGTTTTTTTTATAGTACAAGAATGTGGCTGTGTATACCTTTTTAAACTAAGTTTAGAAATCATTATATTCTATAGCGGTCACGGATCATGTCCATTAATCCAATAGGCAATTGTCAATTTATAAGATCATCATTGAGATTTTTTACTGTTTTACTTAGACTAGTGATGTTTTATTTATATGATTGGTCCATAAATTATATGTTGACCTTTCACTAAACTAAATAATAATATAATGTAGGTTCGTCTTTCATTAATTATTCATTTTAGATATTTTTATGGATATTGCAATGTAAAAGAAACTTTCGATTAAAGTTATGGAACAAAATTATACATGTGATTATATCACATGTTTATTCGGATAGTTTAACGGTCATGGATTAACGATAACGATAACGCTAATCTACTATCTGTCCGGTTTATAATTAATCTTATTAGTCAATTTGCAATGACATACGAACGTGCCAATCTACTAATAATATAAGCCAATAAAATTAAAATATAATATATAATCCAAATCTTAACGCACAGCAATTGTGCAACGCTAACCCTAGTTCTTTTTACCATTTAGTTGGCAAATTTGCCTTCAAATAGAGTGCAGTAAATTGGCACTGTAATCATAAAGTATTATTGAATTCGAACTAGAACTACCAATAACTCCTCATTATAGTAGAGTGATTCTCTACAATAATTTAAATTTATTATTATTATGCTATATAATGCCATAACAAATATTAATTATAGTAAGGGTGAACTGTATCTAAAATACATCCCGTTCCTGGTTTCAGCGCGACAACGTCGCGCAGCTACCTAATTGAACTAACCCAGCTGAAGGCTGATTTTCCATAAAAAATAAAAAACTCTAATACTTTATTAAATAATCAACAATTTCAGATAAAAAATTCTTTCTTCTTTAGAAGATTTTCTAATATCAATGTTCAATATTGAGTTTATCTTCTAAATTTTTACATAATTTAAATTCTTTGTCTAACATATCTTTAGATTCCATAAACCTGGGAATTACAAACCATTTTGCTTTTGATTTTTTTATTTTTAATATTTCTTTTCTGTTATCATTTTCAATTATTATTTCTATCATTTCATTTTTTTTGTCATTAATATTCTTGTTTGACCGATGTGAATAAGTGATATACTGAAATAATCCGGTTTCCAGAATATTGGCATAAATTCTTGCATAATTAATAAGACCTTCGGCTATAATTTTTGTTCCTGGGATCTTCATAGGATTTTTTTCAATCCTGTCGATTTTTTTCATTATAAATCTTTTGTTAACTGGTTTTTTAAAACTTTCAGAGATAATATTTTTTACAATACTACATTTATATTTTTTATTTTTTCCGTTCTCATTTCCACTACTGGACTGTTTGGACTGTTCATTTCCGCTACTGGACTGTTTGGACTGTTCATTTCCGCTACTGGACTGTTCGATAATCAAATTTTCACTACTGGACTGTTCGATAATCAAATTTTCACTACTGGACTGTTTGGACCGTTCATTTCCACTACTGGACTGTTCGGTAATAGAATTTTCCTCATTTCCACTACTGGACTGTTCGGTAATCGAATTTTCCTCATTTCCACTACCAGACTGTTCGATACTCATCAAATATTTCTCATCTTCACCACCGGACTGTTCGATAAGTTTTTTATAAAAGGATCTGACTTTCTCGTATTCTTTATTTTCGTAAAAACTTTTAACGTTTTTAACATATTCAATTGCATCTAAGTTTTCTGAATCAACTTCTACATAAAGTCTTTGATGACCTAAATAGTTAGAAATTTGCTTATCAATTTGTAAAAATACAAATTTTTTCATTCCAACTTTTTCAATATCTTTAACCCTGATTTCTTTACTATTAGAGAAGAATGATGAAATTGAACGAGTTAAGACAGTGGTTAGAATAAAGAAAAAAAATGTATCACCATCTTTAGGGGTACAATAAAAGGAAAATTCAAAAAAGCATTGTGTTATGGATAAGAAAATGACAAAAAAGAAAAGTTTTTTTCCTATTTTAAATTTTGGTTTGGGCAGAAAGTAATAACTAATAAACATCCAAGAGGCAAGAGTAAAATGAATTAAGTCCGTAAAAAGATTTAAACCTTCTAAATTAATAATTATTAAAGTGGGAAATTCTTTAGTTTCTTTATAAATATGTTTCAAATCAAAAATCATGACTAAAATTGAATGGGCGAAACAAATCCATACAATAGAATGTCGGACCCAATTATAGTTAACTAGTTCATTTTTCATAAAGTGGAAAGAATATACTAAACCAGAAACAAACCAAAGAACAATTAAAAAACTTAATACAAAAAGTGATAAACAAACTATGACCGACGCATTAAAAAAAATTAAAGCAAGTTTTGCAGAAAAAAACCATGAAAAGATAGGTGTTAAAAGAAAGGTAAGAATTAATAAATCATCGACAATGCAAGTTGTTTTAAAATTAAGCTTAGAAGATACACCATAAAATGTAATAATGAAAATTAACCCTGCGACAGAACCAAAACTCGATATTTGCGAAATGATTGTGGTTTCCGAAGCTTGATTGTAATAGTTGCTTGGATTACATTCAAATGCGGATTCAAATATAGACACACTAGCATTTTTATATTTTGGCATAAAGGATATATTACTTATGCTTACATCTATGCTGTAATGCTCAAGAAAAATACAAATCAAATAAATAATCGCTAGCAAGGGACATAATACTAATAAGAATTCTAATAATCTATTAAGTGCCATGTTCTGACAATTCAGTATGATGTTATTAGACGAGGTTTTATAAACAAAATTTAAAAAGGTTTATAAATTTGTAACTGTAACCACACTCTGTAAAGCCAATCAAATCTCAAAAAATCATCAATATTTTGCCTATGAAACTACCCTTTATATCCTAACAAAAAATTTATTGCAAAATTTTGGTATAAATTATGCCCTGCCCAATCCTAACCCTGGACTAACCCTAACCCTAAATACGAAGTTCTATTTTTATAAAAAAAAAAGATTGTTTTAATATTCATATTACACCTGATCTTATTACGGTTATAATAAACTACGGTTACAAAAATTAATTCAATTTAAAAACCAATAACAAATATTACTTGTTATCTTAAAGTGGAAAACTTTATGAATCGGCCGAACATTTCAACTTTTTATTTATTTTCTTTTTCTTTGATTATTATCCTAAAATAATACTTATCATATATGCATATGCATGTAATTTTGAAATGAATTGTTATTCTCCTTTGTTAGAGGTTAAAAAAGAAAATTGCGAATTTAAGGAGGATCGAAAGATTTTTTTTTAAAGATAACGGTATAAAAGGTAATGATCTAGAAACAAAACCGGCCGAATTACAATGGTTGGAGAGACTGATATATCCAAATAGACAATAATAACCTTTTTGACAACCAAATTGGGATAAACTCCGATATCGATCAAGAAGGTAATCATTTATTGGTGGTAATTCATTTCATTGTCTTAATTAATGGAGGATAGCGTGATGGCACGAAGCCTCTTGCATAAGTAGTACAGTAGGTTCTAGAAAGGATATACTTTTCCTATTGACTGAAATGTATAAAAGCATGGGCATAAACGAGAGACAGAATTAAGACCTTGGACATCATAAATAAATTATGATCTCACTTTCGTTAAACTTAACTATCATTGACGTTCGAACTTCATCCCTTCCACATAACGGCTGGAGCTAAACCGCGCATGTACTTGCATCGCTCTCCCATTCAGTCATTACACTATTAAATAATTTTTAATTTGAATTTTTATATTCTATCGTTATCAATGAATCAATTCTATTGTTGAAAATTTATGCAATTCATTAATTATTTGATGTGTATCTCGATTTGTAGAACAGCATGGTAGAATTCAAAAAAGGAAATTTTGACAATGAAAATGATTAGTAATCATTGTTAAAATTTCCTTTTAGAATTTTACCAATACTGTACACATATATACCGTTAATTTAGCAATAATAGCGATAGCAAAATTTCCGTATATTATTTATCATGTGATCATGAGCCAATAAAATAACTTTTGATAAAGAAACTTTTAGTTATAAAGACATATAATAGTAAACTTTTATGAATAAATTAAATTCATACAAATACAATTTGCAATCTAAAATAAAGTCGAGGCCTAAAATTATTCAATTTTGAGTTTTAAATTGCTCATATTTATCATAATATTGTTAATAGTTATACAATATAATGCAGATCAATCGACATTTCATTTGACCGATAGTAAATTATTAAAACCGGCCTTGTAGATTACGAGATAAATGTCTTTTAGTTTTTTTACATTATGATTTTTTTCTTAATACCAGAAACTTTTGGCATTCCATCCAGTGTTCGAAATTTAAGATCTAAATACTGTTTTCATGAGAACGGTGTAATTATTATACGCGAAACCTTTTTTGCATGATGACGAAAGACGAAACCTAAACCCAAAGATGAAACCTTAAGCTTAAAATGACGAAACCTTATACATAAAATGACGAACCCCTAATTCTCCCGCTAAAAAATAAAAATAAAAACGATTGTTATATTCACTGAATAAAAATTCATAATTTATCTAGAGAGCATTTTCCGAAATTACATGTAAGCAGCAAAATAATTCAGTTATTTTTTCTGGGCAACGCTGGGTTGTTATAGGCCGGTTGAAATAACTGTCAAAAAGTCATAGTATTCATGGAATAACACAATAAATTAAAACATACTGGCACAAACAAATTTGTAAGACCAGAAAGCACCAAGAGACTTCTCACTAGAACTAATATGTAGTGTACTAGTATAATACAATATAGTAAACTCCCTTTAGATAATTCAAGCGCCTATTATATAAAAAAATTTTTTGTAATTTTTATAAATTTCTGTTTTGTTTATTTTTTATTAACACTATCTTCAATGAGTTTCAACAATATTTATCTGTATCTTCGTCGTTTTGTCCCCTTTGCAGTTTCGTCAGTTCGTCACCTTTCGTCAGTATCATCATCTTTCGTCAGTTTGTCATTTCGTCATTTAATATTTTAATTGACGAAAGACAAAACTAGGTTACGCGTTTCATCAGCACGAAACCTCGAGGTTTCGTCTAACAACTATAGGTGTTCTCAAACTGTTTTAGCAAAAACATTGATATTGACCTATTTGAGTCATCGTTATTAGTGATGCCGTTTAACATCGCTATGTTTTGGGTTTTACGCGATAAATCAGATTTTAACATAACTTATACCGTAGTTAAAATTAATAAAATAAAAAAGATATAACAGTAGTTAAAAATATTGATTAAAATTAAACTATCGCTATGATCAAATTACGTAAAAGGCAAACTACTGTATTATAATCAAAACAATCAACAA
This sequence comes from Dentiscutata erythropus, assembly GCA_910591965.1. NCBI lineage: Eukaryota > Fungi > Glomeromycota > Glomeromycetes > Diversisporales > Gigasporaceae > Dentiscutata > Dentiscutata erythropus. The sequence continues at coordinate 10,156 of CAJVPY010004036.1, forward strand.
TTTCAATAGGGTTCAGAATTAGCTTTTTTCAAAAATAAGTGGGAGTTTAATTCCGAATCAGAAAATTATATAGGCGTAGCCGGTGATAAAATTAGCTTTTTTGATAAACATTCACCGGTAAGCGATTATGTAAATAAGTACGTACTTTAAAAAATAGAATTTGTACGTCGCTTCTTTGAAATACAGTCAGACCTTCCTAAATGCAACCCCTCTAAATGCAACACATCTCTAAATGCACGATAGAAGACTAGCCCATAATGGGACTTACAGATAAATGCACGTTCTTTATTCTGCAATTTCACGCTAATTGTCTGGCCCACTGATATAAACTCCCTTCATAAATGCAACCACGTGATTATTAGCCAATCAAATTCATCATTTCTAGGCTACTAAAGCCATATTCATTACATGATAATAGTAACATTATGATTTTATTAGTGTTCTCTAATTGCAACCCTCTCTAAATGCACGCTCCAGAGCTGGTTCCGACGACGTGCATTTAGGGAGGTCTGACTGTAATAAATCACTTATCTGAAATTGGATGCCGAATCATTAATTCTGAGACCCAATATGTTGAATAATAATTTGAGTGCTACTAGCGATTATTCAGCTTCTTCAGATAATAAATCTAATTGATGAAAAATTGGAAAATACTATTCTGTCCGATGAAAGTATTGCCCTAAGCATTGTCAAGAATACCAACCGTAATGGAATTACATTTAGCAAATGAATGTTCTAATTGTCCAGAGGACACACAAAAATACAGGCAAGATAAAATTCATAATCGAAATAATAATTTAAATTCTTATTCTTTGTAAATATGCTGAATAAACTTTTCAATTTTTTATTTCATGTAAAATAAAGTTTCATTGTTTTATCGCAAGTATAAAACGTTTATAAGTTTATATTTTGATGACTTTCACGTTTTTAATCTAAGCCTCAAAAATATAAATAGTATTAACTTATCACGTGGATAGTTTATATTTTTATCAAGTTTTATCACGAGTATAGTCGGCATCACTAATCGTTATTACCCATCGTTATTGAAATTTGTATGACGTTTTAATAACGCGTCCATTTGTTTTTAATACTTTCACTCATTGAACCTTCTTTAACCGAAATAAAGCTTCGTATTTTATTATCCTGCGGGTCCAGAATAAGTTGAAGTCGAAAAAATTGAAAGCTGAAATTGATGTTGATGTTTAGAAAGTTGAAGACACCAGAGGGGTTTAAATAACCAAAGAAGCTTCCGTAGTTAACGCTACCATTATTAAATTCATTACTACCATCAGTTTAGTAACGATGAACTGCTGAGTTCTACTGTATAAAAAGGGTAAGTCTAAATAAATAATACTGTAATATAATAATTTTGAATTAATTAACTATAAATATGTTAAAACTAGCATACAATTACATAGATCATATGACTTCGCGCGAAGTGCGAGGTGGCGTCATTCAAGGCAAAATTCTGAGTTCAGAAGATTCATATAAATTATTACAAATTACTTACTGCTGAGTTTATTTTTTGATTAAAGATTTACCTTGCACGAGGTATGATGAATAATTTGTGCGAGGATGATGTTATTATATTTTGCGAGGCACATATCTAGTTAAACTGAGTAAAGAAATCATCAACTCATCATCCTCATCTAAAGTTACTAAACGATGTGCACTAGAAAATTTTTTTTCTGAAAAACAAACTGAATTAAAAGACAAGAGTTTGTAAAAGCTTTTTCAAGAAAAATATTTAATTAGATAATGAAAAGTCGAATACGAAAAAGTTGTTCAATGGAATAAAAAAATAAGATGAAACAAACGACTAACTTGTAAAGTAAAAGGTTAATTGAGAAATTGATATTTATAAATAAATGTTTTAATTCTCTCTTTGAAGTATTAATCGAAAGGCTTATATGACGTGTGATATTATACGTCAATATTATGTCGTAAATGCAACAATGTTTTTTTTTCTTTTTTTTAATAAGTCAATAAACAAATTTACTGATTTTTTAGTGAGTTAATCACGATGGTTCAAATAGATCAATATCAATGTTTTTGCGTTATTTTATGGTCACAAAAAAAAAAAAAAAGTATATACAGTATTTTAAAAAATACACACTATAGTAGTGCTAAGAATTAAAAATAGTGCTAATTTGTGATATTCACGTAGTTTTTTTTACCTCAAATCTTTGAAAATTTTATAAAAATTATATAAATAACTAAAGGATATGAAATACATATATATTTCTTAATTTACCTTAGGTGAACTTATTGTGGCTTAGCATGACAACGTTATTAAGCTACTCGTTACAGTATATACCGATACTCATGGAACCGATTATTTTACTGTTTCAAAAATTTTTGATAGTGAACAGTAAAAAATTTAAAATTTATTTTGTGCACAAATTATAATGGCGTTCTCATGAGAACTCTGAGAACACTAATTTCGAACACTGATTCCACCTTTATAGAAACTAATAGAAAGCTGCGCCGTGATTTGTACGATCGATAATCTATACTATAAAATATAGACTTTACGATATAGGGCAACTCGCCAGAGACGTGACGTTGGTGATTTGGGTCATATAATATAAGAGAATTATTATGGGTTAGTGAGCTTATGTGCCCCTTACTCGCACATAAGTGTCGTAACCAACCTTAACCAAGTTACGCCCTTTTTATCCCGATGAACTCCGTAAATTATCTAACGCTAAGCCTTAGAGCTAAATTATAAACATGTTTGTCTATGATGTCATTTACCTCGTGACACTATTAAATTTTAACCATTTATTTGTGACTATTACTATCTATTAAACAAATAATCTTACTAAAAATCTTGTAATAAATATAATTTTCAAAAATGCTTCATAAATTTTCAAAAAATGAAATGCCGAATATCAAGCAAAATTATTATAACGATAATACAAAAAAAAAAAAAAAAAAAAAAAAAAAAAAAAAAAAAAAAAAAAAAAAAAAAAAAAAAAAAAAAAAATAAAAAAAAA
>CAJVPY010004037.1:0-13154 GCA_910591965.1 Dentiscutata erythropus
TAGCTAAATTATTGAAAGTGTCATTACTGTGGGCTTGAACTTTATGAAAAATTAAATCAATATTATATGCTTTGATTGAGTTAATAAGAGTATGCCAGATTGGCCAAGAATTAAATTTAAAGTATTTATATATAGAGTGAGGAGTTTGAAGAAGCTTATTGTACTTGGAAATTACAGATTGGGAATCTGTGTAAATATTAACAAAAGAGTTGTGTAGAAGAGTAGAGATAGCAGAAATGATAGCAAGAAGCTCAGCTTTATAAGATGAGGGCCAGTTAGAGATTTGGGCAGAGAAATTGTAGATAACAGAGTTATTGTGGACTTGGGCCCATCCAATACCCATAGTATATTCATTAGTACCAAGGTTCTTGACAGAGCCATCTGTATAGAAAGTAAACTCTTGATAAGGTTGATTAGCTAAAGCAATTTGTAGTAGATTATTGGAAGCAGTATTGTTGTAAAAAAGGGATAAAGTAAGGGAGTCTACAATATTAATAGAAGGTAAAGATGGAATCTCGAGTGGGTTTTTGAAAGTAGTAGAATGAATGAGGTCAATGTAGTTGGCATTAAGTTTAAGTTGATTATTAAATTTTCTACCAAAGAATTAAGTAGAGAGAATTGAAGAAACTTCAAGTGTACAGTGATTAGAAATACAAAAAGAGTTTAGACTACAGCCTTGACAAGGCTTACAGGTGATAGGAGAAAGAGAATAACAAGTAGAAAAGGAAGAATTAATATTATGTTGCCAGTGAGTAATAGAAATTGAATTGGATTGATGGAAGACTTTGTGAACTTGACCAATAATGATATTGTTATTATAGCAAGCAAGGACTTAGAGTTTATGAGATTTGTTAATTAAATTAGTTTGATAGACAAATGAGTTAAGTCCAGAAGGTTGAAAGGAAGAAATAATAGAATGAAAGGAGAAATGTAACAAGATAGTATTTTCTAAATAGAGAAATCAGGCAGACTTTTTTCCTTTGGGAATATGAAGTAATCTGGGAGAGAGATAAGACCAATCAAGTAATGTATTATTATCAGCAGAGCATAGTTGTTCAAGAAAAAGAATATTTTTGTGGCGAAGTTGCTGTTTAAAAGTACAGTATTTGGAATGATAGAAAAGAATATTTTCAAGTGAAGAGCTACTACTGGATGTGGTTTGTGGCCAAGATATATTAGGGCTAGAATGAATAGATATATTAAGAGAGTTAAAGAGTTGTATGATTTTAAAAATAGTAGTATGTCTATTGGGACCATCTATTAGGAGGTTAGGATGTTGGAGAATATTGGTAGTAGACTAAAGATTATTTTGAAGTTGTTGAAGTCTAATACGTGTAGTTAGGCCAAGAGTTGAAGTATTGTTAATACAGTTAAGAAAGTTACTAATATGATGGAGTTGTATATTCCATAGACTATGGATATTGTAGAGATTGTGGTTAGACATAGTACTATTAGGGATAGAACGGGAAAGATGAAATTTGTGTTTAGCGATAGTTAAATATTTTCCCTGAATAAGGTTGCAGGTGGAGGGAGAAATGACAATATTTTGAATATAATATTCAGTAGTAGGAATAATAACAGTATTAATGATATAGGTGATTTGTTTATCGGTAATAGTTTTAGTATTGGCAATATTAGCATACTGTAGAGCTTCATCTTGAATAAGTTGAATTTGTTGTGTGTGCTTATTATTAATAGTAAACCAGCAGCCCAGAAACTTGAATAGCTGATGAATTAGAATAGATGAGAGTTGAGAATTAAGAAAGGAAACAGAAGCAGATGGATGTTTAGATATTAAAATAGATTTAGAAGGATTGACTTGAATATTGGCCATGTTATAAAATAAAGTTGCAATATCAATAATTTTGTCAAGTTCTTCTTTTGATTGAGTAATCCAAATAGTATCATCCATATAGGCAAGGACTAATAAAGAGATATGGTAGTGTTTGATAGATGGGTGAGTAAGACTTGGTTGCCAAGATGTAGAGAGTGTGTAGCCAGAAAAGTGTGAAGAGATATATGAGATTAAAGGGTCATAATAAATTCGCCAAAAGAGAGGAGTGATAGTTTCACCTTGGTCAATACCATTTTTAACTGAATAAAAATCAGTAAGACCAAGGTTGGTAATGACACGATTAGTTCAGTTAAAAAGAATGTTGAGAGAATATTAATAAGCTGTATAGGCATTTGAAGTCTATGGAATAATTATTGAAAAAGTTCAAAGTTGACAGAGTCATAGGCTTTACTTATATCTTGAGAGAGAAGCCAGAGTTGATTAGATTGACAGTTAGTGTCTTCAATGGTATTGTTCAAAATATAAATAGGGATTGATGTAGAATTGCCAGAAAGGGCAACATAGTTAAAAGGAGAAAGAATGTTGTATAAAGACAGAGTATTGTTAAGGCGGTTAGTGAGAAGTTTGATATATAATTTTCTAATATGTTCAACTAAGCTAATGGGCATATTTGATAAATTACTATCAAAAATAGGTTTTTTAGAAATGGGAAAGATATAGCCCTCTTTCTATTGTTTAGGTATAGTTTGAAGAGAAAGGCAGCGGTTAAAGATTGAAGTGATAGCTAAAGTAAAAGAAGGGCCAGCATGTTTGATCATTTCATAACTAATACCAGAAGGGCCACATGCTTTGTTGTTGGGAAGTTGGCTAATTGTAGAGATGATTTCCTTTTGAGTAAAGTTTGAAAGAATACTAGTATACTAATTGGAATCAATGTTTAGTTTCGGGTTATATTTAGTTTGCCAATAAGATTCAAAGATACTACAGTCATACCTGAGTTATATCCCTATTGGGTTATATCCCAACCTGAGTTATATCCCCATTTTTTAGCAGAATAAATTTCCTTTTTTTACATAGTTTATATATTGAGTTATATCCCCATCTTAGTTATATCACCAAATATGCTCTGGAAAAAATGGGTGATATAACTCAGGTATAACTGTATAATCAATATCACAGTGAGCAGTCCAGTTATCAAAGTGTTGTTGGATATGTGATTTGATAGTTGGAGAGTCATGATAATAATATTGTGATTGAGCTTGATATTATTGAATTTAACAGGATCTTTGTGATGGTTAATGATGCTATTAATCATAAAAGTAGGGTTTGTTTAGATTTTTGTATATCTTTTATCTATAGAGTCATTAATGTGTTGTCTGATTTTTTTGATATTTTCAATGTTCTGGGTATGATAAATATTTTTTCATTCTTCATTAGCTTCAGAGATCCAGGATGATAGAAGGTGATGAGATGTAGGTATAGTAGGAATTTGTAAACTTAAGGATTAGTTAAGAGAAGAAATAGTAGTATTGAAGTGTAAGGGAATAGTTGTATTAGATTTGAGAGAGTGTTTAATATGACGAATAATATTGCCAAGCTTTTTAAGATTTGAGTGAAGTAAAGATGCTTTAGAAGAGAAAACATGTTGGAAATTACGGACTATAAATTTTTTATTGGAAATATGTTAAAGGGCAGCAGAAATGATACTAGTTTGAATTTTGTGCCAGATAAATTCGAGAGATTCAGCAGTATAAATAGAGTGGAGTACAGTTATTTATAAGATTAGTGTTGACTTGGTTGGCGAATTCTTCCCACTTTGTGGAGTTCATAACTTTGTAGTTAAAAACTCAACAGCGTGTTCGAGTTTTATATCTACGTTGATTCTGTAGAGCATATGGGAAAGACTAGCAGGAAATAAGAATTTTATAATCACTAAGTAAGCTAGTATTAGTATCATCAGTTTAAAGAAGGTTAGGTAAGTTAGGATAGTATGGTAACTCCAAATAAAGTCAATTTCACTGCTATATCTAGAACTTTGCCATGTAGATGAAGATGAAAAGGTGTGGGCTGCTAAATTGTACATGTTATTAAAAGTAAAGAATTGAAGAAGTTTGAATTTAATAGAAGAAGAGAGTGTTTAATTTACTGAGACATTAAAATCCCCAAGAACAATAGGAAGTAAGTTAGAAGAAATTACTTGTTGGATCTATTCAATTATAAGGTTTTGGGTGTGAAGTCATGTAGTGGAGTTATCAGTATGAAGGTAAATAGAAATAATGCGAAATTTAAAATTATGTTTAAAGAAAAGATCTATGTACATAGCATATCCAGGGTGAGTAACTATATTATGAATATAAGGATTAAGATGATTTCGAATCATAATAGCAGTGCCAGCTTTGGAGCTGTCTGTACAGGACCAGTAATAAGTAAAAGAAAAAGTTGAATGTGGTTTCAAATAAAAAGGATTGGAAGCAAGTTTTGTTTCAGACAAGCAAATGATATCAAGATTGTTATTTAGGCAATATTCTTCCAAACTTGTTGTTTTAGTCCTTGATTAAGGCTGCGAATATTATGAGTACAGATTGAAAGATTGAAGGGGGAGAAAGAAGAGTTGGGACTATGAAAAGTGAAATTAGAAACAGAATTGTAGGTATTATTTAATGTAGGGGAGTTATAGGTGTATAATCTAAAAGGAATAGAAGGTTTAAGGTAAATAGTTTCATAATAAGGTACAATAATATGATCTGGTAGAGGGCAGGGTTCACCAGGTGTGTAGGTATAAGCTTCGCTAAAGTCTAATTTGACAGATATGACAATTTTTTTATATAGTTTGTTCCATAGACCAATAGTAAGTAAATGTAAGATAAAAGAGTTTAGAGTTTGTGGACTTTTGATAGGAGAACAATTTTGGGATATAAGGAATCAATTGTAACAAATAAGTGAATCATAAAATGAAGGAGTTATATTAATATAAATCTTATGTAAGTTTTCTACAGAATCGCTCACCATATACCCCGGCTCTCACGGTTCTGCAAGGACTAGAAGTACTCTGGTTGAACGTTAAAGTACTGTTATTATCTAATTCTTCTAAGTAAATAGGCTTATCCACCTGTCTACTTACATCATCTTTCTTATTAAATGCCAAGAGTGCTTCTAATAATAAGGTGGTGGCTGCATTTATGGGAGTAGTTGAAGACTGGGCTATTAAAAGGAGGAGGATTGGTTAAGAGGAATGGATAAAGGAGGAGAGGAATTAATAATAGTATAGATTATAGGGTTACTATTAGAAGGTGAAGTAGTAGAAACACTTGTGAGAGGAAGAGAATTGAGGAAGAATGTGATAGTAAAAGCACTAGTAGATAAATGAGATTCAGAAATCTCGGAGGTAGGAACTTGTGTAGAGCTTAGAATTAGATCTGAATGAGGGTTGTCGGATGTAGAAAAATTGTTGGCAAGAAAAAATGAATCCTCAATAGTAGAAGGGACTACAAAGTTAAGATTGAATTTAGTAACAATGATGTTTTTAGCTTGTTTGCATGCATAGTTAATATAATAGTTAGAAGTTTGGGAGGGTAAAGGTTGTCGATCCTTAATAATGTCAAAGTAAGTAATAATATGAGCGAGAAAGTCAGTTTCAATAAGGTTTTGAGTAATTAGATCAATAGCTTGTTTCTTAGAAAGATTGTCAATACTGTGATTTTGGGCAGCAATATTATGATAGGCAGTAAAGTATTTGTAGAAAAAATATCATGGCGACCAGTAGATGTAGGAGTGGAGTTATTATTACAAAAAGTTTTTTCGGCTTGGTTGGCTAGTTCATGAAGAGTTGAGGTAGGGATTGGTAGCTTGAATGTGGCTTGGTATTTGTGATTAATGAAAAATATTGATGTATCAATATTAAGTCTTGTAAATCAATATCTTTTTTCAGAAAAGTATTAAAGGAATCATCTAAGATTGCTTTAAAAAGTTTTGATATATTGTGTTTATGGTCAGAAACATAAGAACAGTTTGTGTGTTTACATGTAAGTAGTGGAAATTAAGATGACAAAAGCATTCATTACGTCTGTCTTAAAAGTTGTAAGGTTTGAAGAAAGAAATTTGGGATGGAAGTAAATTTTTAAGCTCAGTTATGAATTGTTTTCTAATTTGTGATTTAATAGAAAGTCTAGTATCTTCTTTGTTGGGAATAGTTTGAAATTGTTTGCTATATAGTGGGAAAACCTTTTCGAACCAGGTATTGAAATAGTTAAGGAAGTTTGAAAGAGAGGGTATAGAAAATTGTTGAAGAAAAAGGGTTTTTGGAATGTTGAAAAGTAATTCTATATTAAATCTATTATCAGATTTGATAGTGACATATTTGTCTTTCTTGTCTTAGGAAATGACAGAAGAGGTAAATTTAAAGTTTTTTAGCCAAAAATTAAAATCTTCAGCAAATTTGTTGTAATTAATAGCTTGATAGTTGTTGGAAAGATATAAATGTAAATAGGCAAGATTGAGGCAGAATTGTAGTCGACTTGTAATGTTGTATAAAGGGATAGTAGCAGGAGATATAAAGGTTTCTGCATAGTTGAGTTTGGTAAAAAGAATTGTAGTGAATTTATAGAGGATTTTTTTAAAAGTATCTTCAAGGATATGGAAGGGAATAGGGGCTTCTTTATCAATAAAAGGGTTAATATGGTGTATATAGTCAATGAGAAATTCAGGGCATTCACCAGCCATAACACAAATTATGTAGTAAAAGCTAGCTTTGAGAGGTTGACTATTGTTAGATATTGCTACTTTGAGAATACTTCCAGAATAGAAGTTATGAAGATAACTTTTGAGAAAGGTAAAAAGTTTAAATAAAAGTTTGTTTGAAGTCTAGTATTCGGTTTCATAGTATTAGTTATAGGAAAATTATAAATCTAATTAAAAGAAGGGTTTTGTTTAGAATGGAGAGAGGATTGGTTAGAAGGTAAGGAGTTTGATTTTTGTTGTAATACAGAAGAGTAAGTTTGACTTTGGGGTTGTTTATTTTTGGATATAGAACTTTGAGCAATTGATAAGTAAGTAGATTGAGAGGTGGAGAAGAACAATATAGATTTGGAAATTAATGGGCTTGGGGATCAAGGGGTAAGGATGAGGATGGATCTACAGATTGAGTAGGAGGCTGAATAGTAGTAGTTGGTTAAGTAGGAGAGATTAGAGGTAGGTTGCCTGATAGGTGTATTGACATCCATTATTTTTGCAACAAAGTTTGAAGTATCATTATCAAGAAAGTCTGGATTAATTAAAGAAGAAGGAGTTTGGTTAGTAGTCAAAGTAGAAGAGTTAATAGAAGTAATATGAGTAGCAGAATAAAGTTTGGAAGCATCATTAATAGGTATTAAGGGGTATAGAGAGTTTTGAGTAGGAGAACTATAAATATATTCAGATATAGAAGAAGGAAGGAAACAGCTTAGAAAACTAGGTTTAGGGGATGGATCAGATTGATAAAGAAGTAAAAGAGATCAGGGGCGAGGAGCAGGGAGTTAGGAAGAATTTAATTGGTTTGGCTGAGTAATTGAAGTTTGGGCAGTTGAGGCTTGTAGGGATTGATCAGGATGAGTTGAGAAATAATAAAGATAGTTTGAGTGGGTAGTTGGTATTGGAATGCTGGGGTATTGAAAGAGGTAAGTGGTTTAGAATGAACAGTAGAAGTAGAAGTAGTTGGAGTAGGTGAAGAGACAGGTGATTCAAAGTGCAGACATGCTTTGTGGAATAGTTGGTTATTTTTGAATAAAGTATTTTTATCAAGTGAATGAAGTTCAAAATCAGGTATAAAGGTACATAGGATAGGCTGTTAACAAATAGTACATAAGTGTTGGCATTGAGTTGGGTTATGAGGTAAATATTGGCTTTGGGATTGATTAACGAAAGAGTGAATAGGAGTATTAGATAACTTAGATGAGAAAGGTTGAACAACAGAGGTAAATTTGGTATGATATTTTTGCAGAAGCAAGTTATGGTAGCAGCAGTATGAGGGGCTTGAAAGAAGTAGATATTTTTACTCGTACTACATAGCTGAGTTGAGCATTTAGTAGAAGTGACACCTTTATTCATAGGTCTAGTACTATTAGGTCTATCCTCATAGATCCAAATACCAAACCAATTGGGATACTGAGATAAAAAAGTGTCAAGATTGATAGTATCAGGTTGTTTGGTGCTAAGAGTAGGCTAGGCATTTGAGCTGTTTTTAACTTAAATATTAAGATAAAGGTAAATTAGGTGTCGTAGAATAATAATAATAATAAATTATTGTGGAGGATGAAGAGAGCTTCGAAATGGTATAAAATTTGTTTCATGTAACGTAGATCACAAAAAGTCAAGGTAAGTTACACAAATCACATGCAGGTCATGTGTTATACAAACGTCACTTATAACCCAAGTATGCCTTGTGAAACTTGGGTGACGTTGCTAAATTAAAAATAGAAAGAATACAAAGATATAAATAGTTAATTTGTGTAATAAAACTTAAAAATAGTGTAAATGGGGAGAACCACTAAAATTGAGGTATTTGAAAATGTGGGTGACGCAAATTGAGGTTACACAGAAACCGTCTAAGTGGTTTTGCCAAAATATTTTAGGAAAAAAAGAAAAAAAATAAAAAAAAATTGTAGAGAGTTAAAGCAGTAATTTGGACATAGCTTTATCAGTTTTAAAGCTACAAACTTGTACTATAGCTTGTTATAACGGTAACTGTGAGCTCTTTAACTTTTTCTAAGCTTAAACAGTATATTAAGAAGGCCGTTTGGTAGGTATTTTGAGTAAAATACAAAAGCAGGCCAAAAGGCCTTAACTTGACAACTTTACAAGTTTTAGCAGTAATATTTAGATATTATGTATAGCAGAAGAGAAGAGACAAGTTTACTTAAGAGACAAGTTTACTTAAGAGACAAGTTTACTTAAGAGACAAAACTATATTTGTATAGTAAAATAATAAGCAATAAAGTATTTTTGAAATAATTAAAGTGAGAATTTTTGTGTACAAGTGATAGTCAAGAAGAGTTCTATTTTTTAAAATTATATATTTTTTATTAAAAATAATTTATAGAAATATTAGAAATAAAGCTAGTATTTCAAAAGAAATCAAAAAAAAATGTATACAATTATAAGAGCAAAATCTCAAAATGAAGTAATAGAAACCTTAAATAGTCTTGAAAATTGTGAAATTAAAATTGTCAAAGGTTATTATTATTATTATTATTTTATATTTTATATATTTAAATTACTAATATATTTTTTTTAGATTGGGTTTTAGATAAAAAACAAAATTGAGTTTTGGCTGCATTGTCACCTGCTTTTACTAAAATGGCACATAATATTTGGATTAATACACTATTTACTACAAATGTTGGTGAATTTGCACATACAACAATTAATACAACTGGTTGTAATCTTTCATTAGTAGCTGCTAACCAAAGGTATTATTCTTTAATATACAGTGCTTTATTATTTTATTAAATAGATAAATATATAAAAATTTTATTTTTAGATCTGCAAAATTTAATTCTTATCAATGGAGTACAGCAATAACTTATGAAAAAACTAATGTACATGATTCATATCATAATAAATCTTTATTGCAACGTACAATAAATTCAGCTAAAAGAAAGCATAAGTATATTTTTATATAATATTAATATATCTATCTAGAATTAATTTAATTTTTATTTTTTAGAAAAACAAAATACAAAACAATCACCAATTACAACAAAATCTAAAAAAAAGCTTGCTATAACAGAAACTAGTTCTAATGAATCTTCTATAATATATGAACAGGAACAACAGTTAAATATTGATTATAAAAAATTAACAGTTCAAAAGAATTTAAACAATGAACTTGAAAGAGAAATTAAACTTCGCCAACAACTTAAATCATGATATAATTCTGAAACTAATAATAATAATTAACAGTATTATTAGTTTAATTATTAGTTTCATAATATATTTGCTAAAATAGATGCATATAATTAATTTTTTTTATGTAATGATTTTATTGCAATAAAAATATTAAACTTTTTTGCTTTGCTTGCCAAATATATTTAATTCGTACAAAAAATAAAATAAATAACTTAATATTAAAAAAATTCATTCTCTAATATTTACTTGTTATAAATAGATTACTTTAGAGTAAACTTTCCAAAGTTTAGATTTTTACCACTACAGCATCACTAATAATTGTAAATTATTTGGATTTACGCTATGAGACTGGAAATGTAACCTGAAGCAGGCACATGCCTTGTGACCTGGTTGTTTCTAAATTTGAAACTCCTAACTGAAAATCGCAGAAATGCCATTTCTGAAAGAAAGGGCAGAAATGGCAGAAATCGTAGAAATAGCAATTCTTGGAGAAATAGTATTTTTGTCAATAAAGGCATTTTTGGGTTTTCTGTTAATAAGGGCATTTATGAGTTTATTGGCGTTTTTGACAATAATGGTATTTTTGAGATTTCTGACGTTAACAGTAGAATATGGAAATTTTCTAGACAAAATTGGTATTATAAAAATAAAGGCCTTTTGGCCCTTGGGAAGAATAACTCCCACCTTTGCTTTATTAAAACTACTTTTATCATACAAATATTCCAATAAACATACTATCACTATTAATAAATCTGTATACTTCGTAATTTGAGTAATAAAATTATATACTGCTACATTTCTTATATCAGATCTAACATTTAACATACCCCTTTATTACGAACCCTGCCTGAATGATATTAAACCCTGGTTCTGTCCTAACTAAACTAAACCACTCGACTAAATCTAACATGCCTCTTTCGAACTCAAGGTAACCAAGGTTGAGGTTACATAGTCCTACTTTTGATTTAGTGACAGACTTGCCGTTTCGGGTCTGACAACACAAAACCTATCCTCTTATGAATATATGATCATATTTGATAAGTTTTATTATAAAAGAAAATCAGAAATGTAAGATATAACATTTATTTAGCTTGGTGCCACTATGTGATCTTCTGAAGATGGCAACGAATGTACAAGTGATAATAAGAATATTGATGATTATATTAAAAAATCTCAATTTATGGCCATGGGATATGATATGGCTATTGAGTGGATTCTATTTAAAAAATTTGAAAATATACAGAAAATTAATAGAACAGTATGGATAGATGGCATACAAATAGTTTCTAAAGTTGATGGCAAACAAATCCAAATAATGGATAAAAAATTTCTCAAACTTTGTACTGTACTGTACAATTTTTTAAAAATACAGTACCGTACACCTTTTATTTATATATTCTATATATTATATAATAAAGAGTGTACTGTACTGTATGTACAATTAAATAAAAAATACAGTACAACTTTTTCTAATGTACAGTACAAAATTTCTATATTCCCAATAATAACGATCCTGTTATGACATTACAGCTTAGCGATCCTTATGAAGTTATAAAAAAAAATAGGATGTACGTACATACCTACGTATGTATAATTATAACATCATAAATAGATTATGAATTTTCATATTCACGTAACACAAAGTACATTATGTACAGTACATCAAAGTTGAATATATGCATATATGTAAGATTAGCCAACGGCCATAATTTTTATTATAAGAGGAAGAGGAAGGATTAAAGAGTACATTTTCTGGAACCTACTACGTATATTGCATCATGCTATCATGCTAGTATGTATGTGCACTTTTTTATAATGTGGGCTTTAACAATTATAGCTTCAGTTGATTGTCAATCATGCATAAACATGATCACTAACCAGATATCAAATACTGGTATGTCTAACGCTAACCCAGTTATGCAAAATACTGGAAACCCAAGGCGTTGCACACTATTCCTGATATAGGTAGAGACATACAAATAGAGATGAAATCATGTGAACAGGTTGTCCAATCAGAATTAAAAGAGCTACACCACTTAACTTGCCTATAAACCATACACTACGTACTTCGTACTCCGTTCCTGGTACAATCAGGCCCGAAACATTTAGGTCTTGATCCACTGATAATTCTTGATACAAGATCATTATTAAATAGAATTCTATCAAATTCTCTTTGTCCGATCGAAGTCACTGTTGCGATAACTCCAAGACTGTAAATATCTGATACTTGAGTATATGGTTGACCCATCAAAATCTCTGGTGCTATATACGGCAGAACTCCACAAATTTTTCCTTCTTTTATTTTTTTACAAAGTCCAAGATTAGTAAATTATCTCTATGCAAAATGTTTCCGCTGTGTAAATCTCTGTGAACAAGTTCTTATTTATCTTACCATTCCAATTGTGATACTCATACAAGATTTCTGTCGTAATGAACCTTTTACTGCAAGCTTCATAACAATAATATATCACTATGATTATTTCTTGATGCATCAATACAGTCCAAGAGCGAAGCATTCTTGTAATAAATTTTACAAAAATTCTTCAATTCTTAAATAAATTCTTGCACATTTTTATTCGAATCATGAATCACCTTAAGTGCAACATCCCACCACATACCATTAATTTTATCGAACAAATGTGCCCAATATACAGTTGCAAATCCTCCTTTTCCCTATTTCTCAATATGTCTGAACTCATTATAAATATTTCATTATCTAAAATTCCCTTAAGTTCAGGATTGATATGATTTGGAGATTTAATAGTTTTCAAAAGACTTCTATGTTTTGTGAACCAATAATTTGCCTTCTGAATGTCTCTCTTTGTTCCAATACCATTATGATAACATCGAGCAGCATTACTCATTGCTCCATGATCACCAACTTAGCAGATTTTTCGTAATATTAATTCTTTATTTAATCTTGACCAACACCTGCTCCATTTCTATAATGATGAGCAAGATTACATATTCTGATAACATTATCCAAATCAGCCGATTTTTTACAATATTCAAATGCTTTTTGGTCATTTATTTTTGGTCCAATTTCATAATAGTAACAATTACTACACTATTCATCGCATCCAAATTTCCTAACTCAGCTGCTCTCATATAATATTCGAAAGCTTTCTTTTCATCTTTATTAACGCCAATGCCATGTTGATATTTGTAACCAAGTTCCCAAAGTTGCTTGGAATCCATTTTGATTTTTTTTAACGAGGAAAAAAAATTCATGCGTAACAAAGCACATTTAATGTTTAGTCAGAGTAATACAAAAGTACAACAATAAGTTGCATTATTGATTAGTCCATTAATTGACCTATATATATCAAAATCATAAAAATTTTCATGGTTAGCCGCATGAATATTTGTATTTAATGTAACAAAACCAAATAGGTTCCTGAAAGTTTATTTTTTCTAAAACTTCACCGAAGTCATAATACTAATAATCCTTTTTGCTAATAAGGCATAAATTTGATAT
>CAJVPY010004038.1:0-13153 GCA_910591965.1 Dentiscutata erythropus
CATTTATTTTTTGAGAATATTCTTGTGCCTTCTCAGAATTATTCACAAAGTTATAAAATTCATAATACTGTTTCATTTGTGAAAAGTAAATTTGATGTATATTTTTTTGAACCCTTTTTACTTGTCTTTGCTCACATTTTTTATGAATAGTATATAAAAATAAAAAATGATATTCTTTTAATTGGTTTAAGTTTTTAGTAAATAATTCTTGCATAATCTCATTTTCAAATTCTTTAATTTCTTCAGAAGTAAATTCTTGTTTATAATTCATTTTTTTGTATTAAAAAAAAATAATAATAATCAATTTATAAATAACAAAATATAGATAAACTCACTTTAAAATTATGGAAAAATCTGTCTAATTTATGAAACTTATTATTTGAATAAAATAATCATCATTTATTTATTATTTATTATTTTTAATTCTTATAAAATAAACTAGTAAAAATTCTTAAAACTTATTAATTAAAAAAATATATATAAATAAGGTAAAGAAAAAAGTGAGAAAATATCTAATTTTGTTAATTTCCAAATACAATATAAAATCTTCTATAATCTAATCTAGCATATCTAAACTAAAACAAATGTCTTTCTTCAAAAAAATTAATAAAAAAAACAAAGATGCTGAAACCCAAACTGAAACTGAAACTTGAAAATGAGACCAAAACGAAGTAAAATATGTTGGATGGCAAAATTCTACTTCTAATGAAGGATCTATTATTTATAAAGAACTATTGACTTATAACCAATCTTCAGAGTCAGCGGTTCTTAACCCACTTGAAAATAATTTTTCAAGCATGCAAATTACCCCTGAATATGAGAATCGATCTGAAGATTCTCAAGAAACTATAACTGAAGATAATACTTCAGTTAATAAAATTCTTTTAAATCTTTTTTTATTTTTTTTTATTATTATTATCCTATATTTTTTTATACGTATTTTTTTCTTTATTATGTGGTTTTATAATTTTCAAGAAATAATTATTAGACTTAGACTTAGTAAAGGAGATTTTGAGTATAAAATAGACCCTTTACAAATCAATTTCATACAGGCTACTATTAGTCGTTATTTTTCAGGATATAATGGATATACTGTTGATGATACAATTAATGAATTAGTTTCTGGTAAATTAAAGCCAAAAGATTTACCAGTTATTAGAGTTTGTATTATAGAGGGACAATTTTTTTCTGCTGATAATAGACATTTATACTGTTATCAAAAAGCAATTAAAAATAATACAAACTTTAAGAAAGTTCCTGTAAAAATTGTAAGAGAGACAGATGAACGAGCAGGATTTAAATAGAAAATGGAAGGTAGTCTAATAGTTCTACCAAAACAAAATTAGCAAAAAACAATGATCTCAGATCATGCAAGAGCAGGTAGAGCAATTGATATATGTGGAAATTCATATGATATATTTAATTAATTTTAATAATTTTAGTTTAATATATAATTTATTTATATTTAATAAAGAATATATTGTATATTTATAAATAAAATAATTTATTGTGAAACTTATATGATTTATATTAAATTAAGATTATAAAAATAAAATATAATAACTAATTATATAAATATTTATTGTCGACTATAAATATTTATATAATTAGTTATTATATTTTATTTTTTATATTCTTAAACTTAATAATTGATTGTGCAATCTTATATACAAATTTTTACTAAACTATTTACATAAATTCAAATTTCCTATCATAATTTAAATCTGATTTATATATTATTCATCAATATATACAATATATACTTCCTTCTATTTGGCGTTGGTTGTTCTTGTATGCTATAGCAGGGATGTTAATGCAAAGTTTATAGACAATTTGAGATCTGTCATGTAGAATTGTATTATTTCTTTTGTCGCTAACGCTTACCATTTATAATTATCTGAAGTATTTGGTAATAAGATTCTATCAAGAAATGAATCGTTCTGGATACTGTTCATAAACAGTAGTTCAAAAACATAATTGAAATAATATATTAATAATTATAGTTATTGTTATATTAATAGCAACTATTTCAATATAAAAAAAGATTTCCGAATAAATGATTTTATTAATAAAATAGTAAATATCAGTTTGATATTTACTATCAAAAAAGTTTGTAAGAAATAGTCCTAAAAGGACTAAAATAGTAATAATAAAAAAGAATTTTGAATATAATTTTAGATTTAGGTTTAAAATATTTAGAATGATTTAATTTGTGTTGTAAATTTGTGTTAATTAGTTTGAAGCAAAGAGAGTTGAACGTTCTTTTATTAATAATCAAACAATATATTTTTTACAATACTTAATTCAAATGTGCCAATTTACTTAATTTGGTAAATTCATAGTCATGTATCATTAATTGGTTTATTTATAATATTAAAAAATTCTAATTGTATTCCTAATTAAGTATATTTATACAAATGCAGCTATTTATTAGATATTTATTATATCTTGTGATACTGTAAGAATTTTATCGATCTTTTGGTCTATTATTAATTGTGTATTACTTTGAATCTCCAAATTATTAAAAATTTGATTTATTTGTTGATCACTTTGTATAATAGTACTTGCACCACCAGTATCTGATTCTGAAATTCTTGTTCTACCAAGTCTTCAATTTATTACTCCTAATAAAGTAATAAAAGTTCTATTTAAAAGCCCAGTACATATATATTCTCATATTCTAAATGATGTATTATAAAAAACTAGAGATGATTCTATAGCTATTTCATATAAATGAGTATCATCATTAGGATCAAATGTTCTAAGTAATTTAATACCAATTTTAAGATGTTCAAATCTAATTGAATTAATAGAAATTGGAACTGAATTGTTATTTTTTGTAATATAAGTATTTAATGCTCATAAAAATGAAATAAATTCACTATTTTCAAAATATAAACTTGTTTCTATCCAAATAATCTTATTAAAAGTTTAAGTATTATTTATAGATTGTATATTAACAAAAATAATTCAATCACCATAATATCATTCAACTTTAGTTTTAATTCCAAGATTTAAAAATTCTATAGACATTTTAAAATTATACGTAAAAAAATAAATTTGAGTTTATTTATATATTTTAACAATAATAAAATAAAATAATAATAATAAAATAAATTAAATTAAAATTGAATTGTTCGTTATTTAATATTTTAAATATCCTCAGTTACTCTAATAATCATATCTAATATTTGAAGAACTGTTAATTGAAGCTAATATAGAATTTATCTTCTAGGAGTTACTTCTGGTGAATAACGAACTTGACCATTACTTCCAATTTTTTCAATATAAATACTCCCTTTATATCTATTTGTAACTTGACCATTATAATTTAATATATCTCTATACCTCTCCTTTTCTCAAGTTACTAACTTATTAATTGTTGTATCAGGTAAGGCTATTACAGATGTTTTAGCATAACGTGGACCTTTTGGTTTTGGAACAACAACTCTTGGACTATTTTTTCTAGATCTTGGTCTTCTCACACGTTGTCTTTTTCGATTTTTATTAGTAACTTGTCTATACATGCTAAATAATATTAAATTAATTATCAAAAGATAATTAATAATTTGAATTGCACCTGCATCCTTTTCTCAAACGTGTACATATATTCTTTTTTCTTTCCACTTGTTTATAATATCGCCATTTTGATTCAACACTATTAATTAAAACAACTATTGATAACAACACAAAAAATACCAAATAAAATCTCATTTTATTTTTAATACGAAGGATAAGACAACTATTTATATAAAATATAAATAGACAAAGAATTGATATTAATTATTATTTAAAATAAAATAAGATCACAAGTTAATTTTTATCTCAAAGTGAATGAATTAACAGAATTGGAAAAAAATTTAAAATAAAAGATTATGCTAAAGAACAACAAAAATACAACTCTATAATGAAAAAAATCAAATAAATATTAATATTACAACACTTGCTATTGCTCAAGAAAATATTAAAAATTTTTTATTTCAAGATATTAGATTCACACCAAATTCCAGAACAAAATTAATATTAGATTTATATTAAATATTATATATTAGTATATTTGGTCATAGAACAAATGAAGAACTTGGAAATGGCAATTGTAGATACTGTTTTCCTTTATCTGTAACTCAAGGAGAAATAGATGTAAATAATAAGTTTGTAATTAATTCTATAAGAAAATTATTTAAAGTGAGTAGTTATTCAAATAAATTTTACAACTTGTCAATTGTCTATAACAGATTTAGTACAAAAGAATAATATATTACTAGCAGATAATGTTTTTATAGATTTATATAATCTGGTGAATAGTCCAATTAAAAGAAATTTTAATGTTGTTTTTGATAAAATATATATTATAGAATGTAAAGATTGTAATTATGAACAAACCCTCTGTTTTAATTAGAAAATTGAAAAACAATAATATGTTACTCAATCTAAAGCTGATAATAAGTTTATTTAATTTAATACTGGATTTTTTTAGTTTCTGTTAATGATTTATCAGAACCTCTTAGAATGGCCAAATACATGAATAACACAAATGAAAAAACTCAATACTTTGTTGAAACATCATTTAAACCCAGTTTGAATGAAGGGTTTTTAAAAGGTCCTCCAAGACTCATTATCAAATTAACTCAAGCATATAGATTTATTGATTTAAACACCAATAATACTCAAATTATTAAAAATATAGTTGATAATATAAAAACTTTAAAAAGAAAATTTATAGAGAAGAATGATGAAAAAAAATAAAAATAGAAGACTGAGAAGTTTAAAAAAAATAGATGGATAAATTACAACTTTATGATTTACTTTTGTTTACCCTTTTATTAGAAATTATTATTCTACTTTTTCTATTTATTTTTGGTGCGATTCAATTTTACAAAATTGATATTATTTCCTTATACAATTTACAACAAATATTAACAACAGTTATCTCAAAATCATTTTCTTTTTTTATCAAATTTATTGATCAAAATTAGCAAAAGTGGCTCCAATTAATAAAAAAAAAATAAAAAATCCAACACCACAAAAAAAAGTATCAAAAAAAACTACAAAAAAACAAATAACATTTGAATAACCTAAAACTAAACAAATAACCAAAACTACATCAACTAAAGAAATTAAACAGTGTAATAATAGTTGTCGTTGTTGTTATGCTAAAGAATCTGGACCGTGTAGTTCTAGTTGCATCTGTTGTTTTCTACCAAACAATAAAAATTCTATAACAGTTGGATTAAATTAATATAACTACTTCACAAATAAATACTTGTCCTTATTAATAGAAGAGTTAATACCACTTGAACAACATTGTAGATTAAAAACTTATAAAAATGAACAAACACATTACAATGCTCTCATACAAAGAGTAAGAAGAAGACAAAATATCGCAACTCCAGCAAAGACAGCAGATGGTGGAAATACACTTACTTATTTCCCTTTTCAATATTATTCTAGTAAAATGCTATTTCAAGATATTAGATTTAATACTGGAATATTAAATAAATATATGTTGGATTATTATCATATTATGAGACTAAATATCTTTGGAAGTAAAAACTCTATAATTAATCATACTAATACAGATACTGGATTAAATAAATACACATTTCCACTTGCAACATCTCAAGGAGGAGAAGATACTGATGACAAATTTACAATTAATCCAATAAAAAAAAATTTTCATATCAGAGAAATAGTTGTTCAAATAGACTTTACATCATGTCAACTTTCAATAAGTCAAGCAATCGAACAAAATAATTCAACACTTCCAGCAAATATTGTTTTTGAAGATTTTAATAATTTGGTTAATAGCCCAATAAATAAAACTTTTAAAGTTATATATGATAAAATAGAAACAATTACATGTAAGGAATGTGATTATGAACAAATTCTCTGTTTTACATGGAAAATAGAAAAACAATGATGTATTTCAAGAGCCAGTACTACAACTGGAAATCAATTTATTCAATTTAATACTGGATATTATTGATTTATTAGTGTAAATGATATAAATGAAAGTTTACATATTGTGAAATATATGAATAATGTAGATGAAAAATCTCATTACAATATTGGTTCACAATTTGTACTATCACAAAGAGATGGATCTTTATGAGAACAAGCAGGAACAGTTTTAGAATCCAACAAAACTTTTAGATGGATTGATCTTAACACAAATAATGCACAAGCAATTCAGAGATTAGGTGATGCTATAAATGATTTAAAATGACAGTTAGAAGAAGCGAATGATGAGAAACATGATAAAAAGTAATTAAATTATTATTATAAATTAAATATTATAAAAAAAACAAACAAAAATAAACCAACAACACTATTTCCACCAATACCACCTAATGAAAATGATGAAAATAATAATAATTCTCCTTCACCAACCAATACACCAACACTGACTACAACAATTCCAACTCCTACAACTACAACAACAACTTCTACCACTAATATACCACACTCTACATCTACAACAACTATTTTTACGTTTTCAACAAAACCAATTTTCCCCTCTGAAACTACTACAACTACTAGTACTACAAAAACTATATCAACTACAATAACTAAACCATTACCCTCTAAAACTACTTCTTTTACTACATCATCATTATCAAAAACACTATTGTCCTCGAAAACTACTATTATTCCAACTTCTAACCCTACAAACACTCCACCAATTGATAATTTAGTTAGCTGTCCTATTTGTAAATTAGAATTAAAAGAATCTAAGATTGAAACTCATTTAAAAGACCATATAAAAAATCATTTAGCAAAAAATTTTATTCATAATAAATTAAAAATGAAAAAACAAGCAACAGAATTCAATAAAATAAAAGAAATAATATATAAACTCACTAATATACAAGTGAAAAAAATAATTAAAGAAATTCAAAAACTTATAGAAAAATATGGTGAACAATTTATAGACTATATTCCTGATGAAATGAAAGAAAAGATTCTATATAACTTTGATAAAATTATGATTGGTGTTATTGGATCAATTATTAGATTTTCAAATTTATCTGTTTTTTTCTATAAATTTTATTTTTAAATTCTATATAAATATTGTATTTATTCTTTATTTTTAAAATAATAAAATGACATCATCATCATCATCATCATTAATAATTAGATTTAATCAAATAAATGAAGAAAATCAAAATATTAAAATTGAAAATGATAAATTACAAATTAAATTAATTGGCTTGGGAAAAGAAAATAATAATTTTAAAGAAGAAATCGAAAAATTAAAAAAACTACTAATAAATTTAATTTAATTTGTGGATACTAAATCCAGATGTCTATCAAAATATCAGATGCATCCGGATGAAAAAAATTAGCTGCCTCTTCTTATATTTTAAAAATAATTATAGCCAATTATAGCAGTTTTCATTCTAATTGAGACAGCTGATAAAAAATTGATCAAATAATTATATACTAGCTTGTTAAGTTTTTGATTTTATGACTGATCACAATTTTTTATCAGTTGTTATAGTTAGAATAAAAACTACATAATGGTGAGATAGTTGCAATTATTGTGCTTTGTAAAAGATGTGATTTTGTAAGAGAATTTTTATAATAACTTATAGTAGAAATCATGGTAATTCAAATAACGGAGAAATGTTAAACATTATAAAATCATTACACAATTAATAAAATTTTTTTTATATTATTTTACAATACTTTTTTGGAAGCCTCACTTGACTTATTTTTTATATAAATATTGAAAATAATTAAACAAACATGAAAGCTCTCACTTTGCTTTATAACAGAATCCCCTTGAATCCTATAGTTTTTCTTTTTGTAAATTTTGCAATTTGATTGGTTGACTAATTTTGTAGTGATATTTTGCTGGTTAATACAATGAGTGATCTGTGTAATAGAGAATAAAAATCATATCTATATTTAGACGTTTCTTCCAAGTGTACACAAACTCAGTTGCACTGATTAATTAAAAAATCAGTGGCGCCATAGAAACTACGATTTTTCTTGTTATATATAAAATCCGGATACATCTGGATAGTTATCCGAATTCTAATATTTTAATTTAGAAGGATATCCAGATGGATGTTTTTTGAAACAAATGTTAATCTGGATATCCGAATTGTCATCCGGATCCCAACACTACTGGCATCTAACTTACTAAATGACTTTCTGAAAAAATCACTAAAAGCTTATTCAAGATTGCCTTTTTCTTAATATTTTTTTCTCTTCAAAGAGGTATACAACAAATAGGAGTAAGATAACAAAAAACACAAATAAAACAAAAACAACAAAAACAAAGAGAAAAAAGAAAAAATAAAGAATAAAAAAAAAGAAAATAAATATGAAAGGGAATATAAAGAGAAAATGACAAAAAAAAGAAAACAAAAAGGATAGCAAAAAATTCTGTCTTTTTAGTACTATTTTTTTTTTTTTTTAATAATTTGGCAGTTATACTTTAACTTTATTAGGCTTTATACAACTTATCTAGAATATGTAAAATTTTACAATCGGGCATTTTAGAAGGTAAGTGATAAACTCTTAACTTGTTGGCAAATAGCATATGAGAACTATCTCTAAACAACAAGCACTGTAGCCCAAATTGTTACCTAAATTACAAGTTACAACTAACCCGATTACCAACTTGGTACCTATGTTCGACCTGCTATAGTAGGATTCTCCTCCTTCTGGACCTCTACTGCACTTGGATATGACCTAGATCTCAACAGATAGTACCTACCACTCATCATGACCACCTCTCTCTTCTTTCAGACTTCTTTCACCTAAGCTCAACAATATAATTAAACTCTTATTTATACATAAAAGTGAAAAATAAAGCTCATGTTTATGAAAGACATAAACATTTTAGAAAAAAAAACACCTCATAATGGTAAAAAAAAAACTTTTCTAAAATAGTCTAACATAAATAAACAAAGATGAAAAAAGCGAAAAAAAAGAAAGGTAGCCATAACAACTATTATAGCCTGTGCTAGGCATAAGGATAAAAATTATATAATAATTGCAACTAATTACTATATCTCAATTGTAAACCTTCGGTTTAGCTTTGGGACTTATTCTGGGCACTGACTCGACTCAGGTATCTCCTAAATGGGGGTGAAGATCTTTTCTCTGTATCATAGCACCATATTCGCAAAACAACAAAACATGTGGTTGCCTTCTACTAAGTTTATCCTGTTTTGGTAGATATAAACAATGCTGATCTTTTGAAGGGGGTAAGCCAAAATGCCCACTTTTTATCGAAAATTTTAGTAGAACTGGCACAAAATGACAAAGAGAGAAAGACCTCTTGATATTACTTAAAGGAAAGTAAGTTACTAAAAACAACAGAAAAGTTTTTCTTCTAGCCAAACTGTATTACTCGCATTTTGTTGGTGAGTGATAAACTCTGAATTTGTCAGCAGATAGCATATGAGAACTATCTCTAAATGACAAGCGCCGGATTTGCAGTAAGTGATAAACTCTGAGCCTGACGGCAGGTAGTATATAAAAACTATCTCTAAATAACAGGTGCTGTCTTATAGTCCCTCTTTTTACGACTTATGTACTTTGGCTAATTGGTTTCTACTATTTTTGTTGAAAAGTTTTTTCAGCAAAATTTGGTTCAAGTAATTGTTGGAAAGAGTTGATATGTCTTAATGATCTTTTTAGCGCTATTATTACCTGTGCTAGGCTGAAAAAAATTATATTAAATAAATTTTCTGACTAGGTTATTTGGACTTCTAAACAACATAAGTGATCAATCTTGGTATTACATAAAGCAGCACAGTTCATAAACAAAACAAACCAGGCATGTGATTACAGTCTGCTGGAACTATTCAGATTTGGAGGTCGTTTAAAGTAATGATACTACCAAAATTAATTTTCAAAAAAGACCTATTTCGTCTCCATTAAAGCAAATTAAAATTTTTTATAAGAAAGAACAAATAAAATTTATATATTTATACTTTTATAAATTTTATCTATTCAAAAAAAGTATCAAAAAATTTCGTCTTTTAAGTAAAATAGGTCAAAAACAATTTCGTCTTCAAATTTTAATTTCAGGTTTTTGAACCTAAAATAATTTCATCAGTATATATAGTTTAAAGCCATATACTCACATAACTTTTTTGTGTAAATTAACCAACCGGAATTATGAAAGTTTGTTTATACAGATTAGCTTAAAGAAGTTAAAAAATAAAGAAAATGCAAAAATATGAAAAACTACAGTCTAAACCTGTCTTGAAGTATTAACAAAAAATGTCAAAGAAACGATTTTACCTATAGACTACTCTGCCTTTATTTCTATTTCCAAAACTTCAAAAAATTATATGGGTACATGGCTTTAGCTATCCTTCAGATTTGGGAGGTGTAAACAATGCCGATCTTTTGGAGGAGGTAAACTGTTTTGCCCACTTTTGTAAGAAATTTTGGAAGAGTTGCGAGGAGACAGAGAAAAGAGACAAACCTACTTTGTTTTATTTAATAAAAAAGTGTGTATTTTCTTTACTCAACACACTGAATCTATAGAAAGGCGCAGTTATTTTTCTTATTTTTTCAGATAAGTGATAAACTCTGGGCTTGTTGGCAAATAGTATATAAGAACTATTTCTAAATAACAAGTGCTTAGCCCTCATGGTAAATGATAAACTCTGAGAAAGTTAGCATGTAGCATATGAGAACTATTTCTAAATAACAACTACCAAGTTACGGAGCTTAAAGACTATTTCCCTGACTGTTTCTACCTTTACAGATACTTGTATTTTTTAAAAATTTTGGATTTTTGTAGTAAAAGTAATCATTGGGAAGAGTTGTAGATCTTATTATTATTATTGTTATTGTTGTTAATATTGTTGAGATTAATATTAGTGATATTATTGATATTAACAAAAAGAGAAAAAGAAAAAGAAAACTTCTCAGAACTAGAAACCACGCTATATAGAATATGCCTTATTCTAAATTAATTCTGATCAACACAACATGCAAAAATTTGATAATTCTATTGGACAATTGGGATGAACTATTAACTTACAAAGTTTGTTTTTAAAGATAATAGAAATATTATAGAACGTGTTAATATTATAGAACATGTTAGAGATTTTATCTCCATTAGATCCAGAAAATCATAATAATCAAAACAAGCTACAATATATGATGAATGGACTATCAGTTAGCTAGATAATCAAGAAATAGATTTACTATATATTTCTTGATGTTTCTTAATATTTTTTAATTTTTTTTTTTTTTTTTTTACTTTAATAACCTCGCACTAATTTATTAGATTTTTGTAATTTACAAAATTAACTATCTAATTTATGTATTAGGCATATACCTGGCTGCTATAAAGTGCCCAAGTATAGTTATTGTACTGATGTTGCCAACAAGCTCTATATATGGTGCTACCTATATTTAAAAACCTGCTATAGCTCAACGAAATTCATCTAACCACTTTTCTGGGTCTTGGGATCCATCTCCTAAGAAGAAACTAACGGGTAGAAGAGTCTTTTCACTACCTTGCCCTAATGCAGCTGCGAGAACAGTCATAGCATTGGCTGCCTGGGTTAAAGCTTGGTTAGGGCCTGGGGCTTGTTGTTGTTGTTGTTGCTGTGGCTGCTGTTGTGGCGGATGCTGTTGCTGTTGCTGTTGCTGTTGCTGATTCATGATTAAGATAGGGGGAGGTGAAGCTGGGGTGGTGTAGTGAGAGTTAGGATTATCGTCTAAAAGTTCTAAGGGTTCTGAGGGTTCTAAATTTTTGATATTTCCGAGGGGTTCTTCAACAGGAGGACGTAAGTCTTGTTGGGGTAAATTTAACTGAGAAAACTCTAGCTGAGAATAGTAAGAACTCGAAGTATTATCTGGAAACTCAGTAGCTCCTAAAGATGCAGTTGTATAATCTTCTACGTCAAAGACGTGATTGTCTAAATATCGATAAGGTGGAGGTGCACTAGGGGTATAAGCACTAGTAGAAGGTTCACTAGTGGTAACTTCTTCACTATAGGGGAGTAAACTATCTTCTGGGTGAGTTAATAAAGGGGTACTATCGAATACAGTTATACTATGGTGATGGCCTGGGGGTGCTACTATAGGACTTCCTAAATTTCCAAAATATTGACTAAAGTTTCTTGGCTCTTCGAAACCAAAACTTTGTGAATGGTCAATGTGTATGTCAAAAATGTTCTGGTACTCAAAGGGTAAAGTAGGTAGTCGAAGACGAGCAGTATATCTTTGGATTAAAGCTAATACAGTGTCTCTAGAATCTGGTAACTCTGGATGATATCGACAACTGAAAATAATATCTCAAACACAAAGGTGAAGGACAAGCGAAGTAGGTTGATTAAGAAGAAGATTGAAGTTTTCTTGAGTCTTGAAAGTATAACTAATGGCTGCGTAGTTGGCAGAATACCAATTCAAAAATCGTCCAAAGGGTGAGCGAGGGCTAGTACGTTGAGGAGGATAACACTCTAAACAAGATAAGTCTGGGTTTTCTAATTGAAGTACGTCTACTGCAAGGTGGGCTCCACTAATATGAGACTGTTGATGACTTTGGATGTGCTCGTTATGTAGTTCACTAGCAGTATGAACTATAAAAGAGAATTCTGGGTATGTCTAGGATCCGGGATCTTGCTGGTAATGGTTGTGCTCTACTAATATGTCCGGTATACTTGCCGGGATAACCAATCCATCCAGTACACTTGCTGGGAATAACTGACCGTTCGGGGCTCTGCCAGGAATAACTAAATGTCCGGGACACTTGCTGGGAATGACTAACCGTCCAGTACTTTGCTGGGATAACTAACCTTTGGTATGCTTGCTGGGATAACCTAACTTAAGTTTTTTTTTTTTGCGATTTAACTTAGCTTTCCACCAGGAGGCACCAAATGTTACAGAGTAAAGCCTTCTTTGTTTACTCTATAACGACGACACGGCACAGGGATTCCTTTGTAGATATATGTGGTGTCCAAGAGGTAAGTATAGCTTCTTTTCTCTTTAGGAAACTATACCCTTCTCTAAGGCAGTTCGTGGGGAAATACAATAACAATAATAACTTATTTGTCACAAGAGAGAGATAAACCTTGCCTGTAGGAATTACTCTAGAGGGGGAATATCTAAACAGTTTATAGTCAAAGAGTCGTTTATTAATATAAAGAATACAAGGCTATCCTTAGGT
>CAJVPY010004039.1:0-13151 GCA_910591965.1 Dentiscutata erythropus
TAAGCAATTGCGCATTTCTTGTAATTAATTATATAATAACGAAAGTTTATAAAATAAATATTTTTTCTTTAAAAGTTTTCTCTATGAAATTTGGTGAATCAGCATTTTAGCCCTAAACTTTAATTTTTAGTCTCCGCGCCAATTGTTTTAAAAAAGTTTTAAAACATCTAAAAAACTGGTTAAACCGTTTTTTTTTCATCCCTACACGCAATACATCTTATCTTTTTATTATAATAAGAAAGCGGTAAGAGTCAAACGATCGTATGATCGTATGAGCAAATTATGATGTAAGTAATGTATGTATATAAGCGAAGCGAATGTAGTAATAGTTAGAGTTAGCTTGAATTAGTCTCGCTCTTAATTAATATAATTAAAATACTTGCCTGAATATAAAACTTAAAATCGGTTATAGCGAAGCGATCAAGTGCTCGCCATTTGGACTAGGTCATTCTGTGACGAAAGTCATAGATTAACCTGCGATAATTAGGTGTTTCGAAATTAACTTATTTCGAAAATAATTTGAAAATAAGTTAAAAAAATCCCATTTCTGTTTTGAAATTCAGAAATCAGAAAACAAAATAAATGTATTTTTCTGATGGTATTTTATAATCATAAAAAAAATATAATTTATAAATTACTTATTTCAAAACAAATATGACACTAATTTATTATTATTAAATAATTGCGATTGCTAAAATCTGAACTTGACGCAAACTCAGATTCATGACAAATTGGCTGGCTTTGGCAATCGCGATCGCAATCACAATCATTTAATCATAAAAAAAAAAAAAACATAGGGGTCACAAAATTATGCAAACCGCAATAATTCAAAATCAGAAACCTAAACATTAATTTGAATCACCCTATTGTATGATTTATTGGGGTCCGTATCACTTCGTAGAAGTTTATTTCACAGACACCTTATTTCAGAGACAATCATTTCATAGACAAGTTTATTTTAAAGACAATTATTTTATAGACAGTTTATTTTATAGACAGTTTATTTTGTAGACAAATTTATTTTATAGGCAATCTTTAATAGCAAATATCTTCTGAATCGGTGTTAAAGATTGTCTACAAAATGAATGTCTATAAAATGAACTGTCTATGAAATGACTGTCTGTAAATTAATTGTCTTTAAAATAAACTTCTCTACAATTGATTTTCTGTGAAACAAGGTGTCTGTGAAATAAACTTCTATGAGGTGATACGGACCCGATTTATTGGCATCGTAAGTAAAATAGAATCTTAAGGTGTTAAGCAGGGTACAAAGTTTCGACATGTCGTAACCTGCTTTTTTTCGACAAACGAAATTTAGAAACTCCTGTGAAAATAATTGTCACGGATATTCCTGGAACTCCCGGGTATTGGTGAGTCTTTACTAATAATCTTCACTCGCTTGACTATTCTTTCCGAAGACCGTGTATCGTACAGGTCCTTCAACCGATATTAATATTCACACAGGTAATAGTTTATTCACTAAGTTCGAAAGTTATTATTCACAAAGCTTGAAACTAAAGAAGCTTAAAAGCTAGGTACTCTCCCTTTCGGGATCAATACCTTATATATTATTACTAATCGCTATTCAGCGTCACTGATTATTACATATTATCTCATCGCTCATGCAATCAACGTTTTAAACTTTTAATTAATTCCCATACACACCCGAATCACGCCATTCATGCAAATTGGGATCATGACCCGATCATGATCCCTTGACCTGACCCTTGCACTACGAATGCCCGGGGTACCAATGTCGACCACGACAATAATACTGTATATTTTTATTATAAAATTTCTGGCCGCTTTAAAACTACGCCTGGAAATCATTTTAATTAAACGGAACATCCAGCATTTTATAATAGAATTTTGTGCTCTATTCTCAAGCACCTCACTCAATAGATCAGAGGTAAAATTCTAATTAACTAAAAATGAATAAACTAACCAAATATACCATTTCGATGAATTTAAATTTTTTTAAACATGTTCTTCAGTTAACCATTAACAACTCAATTAATCACAATAGTTTAAGCAATAACTCGATCACTAGCTAGTCATATTGAGAGAGCTGCTTGAGAACGTCCTAAGTTGATTTGGGATTGTTAAGGATAGAGTGAAAACCTGATTTTATGTAGTTATTGCATTCAATTAGAGCTGTTTTCAAATTAATTTAGCATTCTCAAGCATCTCCCGAGATGCAATTTCTATTGATCGAAATCGTGCACAAGAATGCGAAATGTAATATTAAATTTCTGTCAATTACACCTTTTTATTATGATTATAAACTCATCTGACTAGCTTGTTCTGTATCATTTTTCAATTTACATTAGTTTGAAATTGATATAAAGAGTAATACATGTTTTTTCTTGATCAGTGAACTTTTAATAATGCTTTTTAAAATCTATGCATAAATGTTTCTTGGAATTGCTTTTATTATTTTGTATATTAAAACTTATTATAACTAGGTTCAATTTTAATTTTTAATATAAGCATATAACTTACATATAAGTATATAAGTTAAATAATATATAATATAATATAAATAGAATCTTTACTAGAAAATAACTCTCTAGAGCTATATAGATTTCATAAATTAAAGTTAAATTTGCTAACTTTCAATAATCTAATTTAAATAAAAGTTGTTGTTTTTTTATTTTGTAGAGCTCAGTGGCTTTACATCTGCATAGTCCTAAAGGATTATATTTTTTATTGCATTATATATATATTATATTAGTATATATTAATCTGATTAGTTAATGGAGTCAGTGACGAAAATTGCTATAGATGATCTATAGTAATTCTGCAGTTGCTATTTCGCACTCACTAAAATAGCATAGATAATATGAAGATATTTTATAACCTTCATTATCTGTTAAATAAGAAAAACATCTACCCAAAATTCTTTAATTTTTGGTCATCTTTGCTGAAAAATTTTTAAATTTGGCTGAACGAAAAATGGAATAGTAGTATTCATTATAGTTTGATTAAAGTTAAAAGGTAGGTTGCATTTATTATATTTATATCAAGATATCGGTTATTTGCTTTAAAAGCTTCTATTTTTTTTAGATCGTTTAGAAATTTGTTGAGAATTCATTGTTTATTAAATATAAAAAAAAAAGTAAAAGTAATGCTTGAGTGACCTTTATCAATGGTAAAATTTTTTAAAAAGATAGTTTGTAGCTTGTTAATCTGTTCATCGAAATGGCAGCTATTTGCGACAATTAAAGATTTATCTTTGATCTATTGAGTGAGGTGCGTGAGGAAACCTTTAGTTGGGTCTTAATTATGGTATGGGATACGTATTATGCAGTAACAGTGCTAAACTGATATAATCTATAGCTTACTAGTATACACATCTTAAGAATATATTTGTCAAATCGATCCTAGTTTAATCTTATCGGTTTCCAAATTTTGTTTTTTGATTCTTATTATCATTTTTCTGATCTATTTCATCTAACCAACGAGTGAATAATTCTGTTGTAGTAAGTTGTTTATCAAGCAAGATCTTTATCCATATATTTCATAGCTAATTTAACAATCAGATTCCAAACATTCAGGTTTTGATCCACAGATGCAAGATAACTGTCAAACTGAATTCTATCGAAATCTCAGTTATGATAAATCTAAGACTATAAATATCTGATACTTGAGTGTACAGTTGATCCACCAAAACTTCGGGTTCTATATATAGTAAAATTCCATAAATTTTTCTTTCACTTTTCTAGAAAGTCCAAAATTAGTGATATTTGCGTTATGTAAATTAAAATCTCTATAATAAGTTCTTGTAAGTAAATCAACTCAATTTATACTACAAGATACACAATTTATTAAAAGCATTCAAAAACAAATGATTCACATACCAATTTTACGAAAATTTTTCAGTTTCTGGATAAATTCTTGCATACTCTTATTTGAATCACAGATCACTTTAAGTGCTCCATTTTTCCTTTTATTATTAATTCTATCGAACCAACGTGCATAATATACAGTTCAAATCCTTCTTTTTTTCAATTTTTTGATATCCCTTGTAAGGGTACGTACGTATCATTTCACCGACAATTAATTTACAGACAAGGTTATTTTACCGACAAGCTGACAGTTTATTTCACCGACAAGTTATTTTTATAAATTACACTAACCATAACTCTAATTTAACCTAACCCTAACAACAATGACGGTGAATTAATTGTTGGTAAAATAATTTTGTCTGTGAACTGATTGTCGGTTAACTGAGGTGTCGGTTAAATGAGCACTACAAATCGAAAATTGAAAATCAATTAGTGACAACTAGTCGTTTGAAAATTTTGAAAAAGCGCCAAATTATAAAATACAATTCCGAATTCTACAAATTAATAAAATTTAATAGGATTTGAAAATGGTCTTAAATATTTAAATTAACTAAACCGTTATTTGAATATCTTCGCTCAATATTCAAACAATATTAAAATTTTAATAGGATAAAAAATTGATTAGAGTAAACCAATTTTTAGAATAACGTTAAACACAAGTATATTTAGAATTTACAAAAGTTGACTAATGCCAAGATAACAAAGCAATTGATTAAAAGTAATCACAGAGTTTCTAATAATATTTTAGCAAGCATTTATTTTCATATATTTTAATATACAACTATATTAATATAAGCTGACTATTTTTTCACGAATAATAGATTCTATTAACTTTGAATTAAAATTGATATCAAGTTTCGCAGGACGAACCGAAAATATGTTAGTAGCTAGTAGAAAGTCTGCAACCTTCCGATCATTCACAATCGCATAATAATCAAAATATTTAATTTTCCCTTTCTCAAGTAAAATCTTGACAATCTTTTTCGCAATATTATGATAATGGCCTCCAGGATTTATACCAGCTTCTATAAAAATTCGTATATGTTTTTGTTTTCTTGCATACTATTTTAAATAGAAAATACATGAGTACAATATGTAGACAAGATGAACAATTCGTCAAACACCAACCCTCAAATGATGGAGTATTCTTAAACAAGTCAACTGCAATTGTAAGATGTTCAATTCGGCCACCAAGAAGGTTATAAAATTGTTCTGCTTCTCTTAAAGGAATTTCACTTTTATTTACTAGGTAATCCATTGATTCATCCTTTGTCATGTCTCCAATTTCAAAAGTTAGAGCTGCCCGATACCATGAACTTCTTCCTGAAAGATAGATAAATATATAACATAATAAACTGTATGTTTTCCATACTAAAGATTGAAGCCGTTTAACCGTATAAAAATTTTTTTTCATAGTTTCTGGATGATTTTTTTTATGTTAATTATGTGCCAAAATTGTTTTACAGCTGTTTTCATAAATTCCGAGACACTTTAAAAATTTGTGAGTTAGATGATCCATAAGACAGAACTGAAGGATTTCGGAAGCGAGCAAAATTTTCAAATGTCCCAGAATTTATGAAAACAGTTGTAATGCTGACTGAATTAAACGATTCATATGGTTAAACGACTAGAAAATTTTTAAGTGGTTCCAATCCCTATCCCATACCTCGCATCCTCCTAACAGTCCCCTCACTAGTCACAAATAAAGGAATATACTCTGAAACATCAGCATCATCTTGAAGCACGTCAAGTAGGTTGGGATTCTTAAGAGCAAGACGGTCGACATTATCATATATAATAACAGCAGGCTTCCATAGGTTTTCAAATAGGTCTCAGCACCATGCTTAAAAGAGTCAAGAGCTCTTATCCACTTTTGATCTTGAGAAATACCTATATAGTTTTTATTCAAAGTAAATAGCAAGTAAAATTAAAATTTCAGCAAATTACTCAGCGTACCTGATTTTAGAGGGATTCCACAAATATTTCTAAGCAGAGCTAATGTTAATGAGATAGGTTTGTCGAATGATATGTTTAAAGCTTTGGCAAATTCATCCCCAAATTTTTCAACATTAGTTGGTACGTCGACATAAATCACTCCACAACCGACTTCCTTTGCCGCTTCGTGAACTAGAGTCGATTTACCCACGTCATACAATCCTGAAATATTATAGTATAAACTATATCCATGGTGTGGTGTAAGCATATCCTTGATTTTATTAAAAATTTTCTCATGGGGAATAAATTTTTTGGGGGTTCTTTGAGAGTTTTTGTTGAGCCAGTAGCGAAAGTATTGGAGAGGGCATAATCCACACAATTTATTTTCTCTATTTCACAAAGAATCAGAAACAAATCACCTAAATTACCTGATCAGAGCATCCAGAGAAATAATTGATAACACTACAGAGTATCTAAACTACAACCCAAATTTGAGAAGATATACTTTTGTAAACAATGAAGAAGAAAGACTAAAGTGGATATGTGAAGGATTACAATCACGATTACAGTCTATGATAATAACCTTATATTGGAAAGTAGCAAACCATAGCATAAGTGACCAATATTGAGAAGTAAAGAATTACCAAGAATTTAAAACATTTCATAAACAATTTTAGAACAAAGATTAATGACCAAACAAAAAATAACAAAGAGGAAGTACAATTTTGACAAAACAGCCAAAAGGTGCTGCAAGTACAGAACACCTAATGGAACTTATTCCATAAATAATAAAACCGGAACTATAAATAAAACCTGTGACAAGTGCAGAGAAGGAATACGACGATTTTATCAAAAACAGTCAGTAGAAATAATAACAGACAAAAAAGGAAAATTCTCATTCAAATACTTAATACGCTGCTTAACCTGTGCAAAATTGCAAGAACAGTTTGTATTTATTAAAAATTCTAAATGATTAAAAACCTGCTTTAACTGCAGAAATAATTTTAGAAGATATGAACCCGAAAAAAGAATTACCAAATCAGGAATTACAGAAAAACATTGTCCAAAGTGTGGACACTACAAGAAATTAGAAGAATACTCAAAATATTCGAAGAAATACAACAAAGATATAGAGCTATGACATTGCAAAAACTGTAACCGCAGAGAAACTTTAAACACACAAAGACAAACTGAAGAGGAATTTCAATTACAAAAGAAACTGAAATTACTAAAAGAAAAAGAACTGTTAAAAGAAAAAATCTATAACTTAGAATTTGTAAAATTCACAGTACAACAGTTAAACGAAGAAGATGGAGCAGTTACCACTGTATAATGATCTGCAATATGGAATGACATGGAAATGCACTAGCTGCAACAAATTCCAGGAAATAGAACAATATAAAGAAATTAAAAATGACCAAGAAATTTATTACAATAATTGCAGTTCATGCCGAAAATTAGAGTTTTTGGTGCAATCCTTAATACATCATTTAGAATTACCAGAATGAAGAATCATACAAACTGCACCATTTAGATATCACTCAGAAAAAGGATATCAAATAGGATTATCTAAAAGAATTAATCCAAAAAAAGTTTTTTTGGAATCACTATCAAGGGTATGGAGGAAAAGGAGAATTGGACGAAAATAGGAAGCCATATGAGAGTGATGAATATACAGCAATAAGAGAAGGCTTAGAAGAAGCCAATATCTTAATGGAAAAAGAACTACTTATCAAAGTATGGACCGAATTTAAACCAAGTTCACAAGAATGGGTAGCAGAAAAATATTGCTCACCAACAGAAGCCAAATATAAGATATGAAGAACTGTATTTATTTACCTATATAACATATTTCAAAACTGAAACAATGTGAACCAGAAGAAGCAACACCATGGGAATGGTATACTTATAATAAAGTAAAAGAATTAACCCTCATACCAATGATCAAACAACCACTAGAATTAATATTCGACAGGATACACCAGTATTTGTCAGAATGCAAGAAGTACAACAAGAAGAACAACTTGCTAATGATTATATAAACTATGAAGCTAAGTACCCCTATAAAGAAATAGAAAGCTTAGCAGATGAAGACAAAATTCAAGAAAAACTACCAATGATGACAGACTATGAATTTACTACTCATCATAAACAAGTAGAAGCAACACTAAGAATTGAGATCCTGCAGATAGAAAAATATAAAAAACACCTTGAATACGAAAAAGGCCAGATATAAAATAAAATCAATAGAGTCAATAGACTCCTAAACAGCCACTATAATTACAAATATCTAGCAGCATTCCGACCCCGAGATGCATCCAAAATATTAAAGGAAAATCTGATACTCAGGAAAATATTGGATTCCGGACTAATGGAACTATTAAAAAATCAAGACTTCGTTTACTCACTTATGAAACTCAAAACAAAGAAAGAACAATACCAATTGAAGATTCGGCAGATTAAAGATAGCGTACAATATGACCAAAATACTGAATTGTTTGGAACAATTGACCAAATATTTGATGAACATCCAAACATACCATTAGTATGACCAACGTTATGAATTTATAGCAAAATTGCCTTACAAGGGGGACATCTAAAGCGGAGGCACATCACGTGAAGTAATTATGATTATGATTGGTCGAATATATTATTTTGATTTGTCAGCACTGCATTATTGTTATTTTAGATGAAAAAAAAATTTTTTGAACTTTGTAATACAACGTGTTTTTTCTATTTTTTTTTCTTATAAATTTTTGAAAAATTTATAAGTGTTTTTTTTGTTTTTTTCATAGGTTCTTTTGATTTTTCCCTCGCAAATCAACATTTGAATATAAAACTTTCAAAATCTTTAAATTAACCTGGCAACTTTTAAAAAAAATAGATAATTTTTTTTTTTATTTACTTTTTTTTTTTTTTATATATATAAGCAATACTAGAGACAATACATATTTTTTTCTATAAAAAACTTTGCCGGGTTGAGAACGATAAAATTAAGTGTGGGGTTTGTAAGTATTTTTTTTTATAGTTTTCTATATTTTTTTATTTTTTTATTTTATAAGGGTTACAAAAAATATATTTATTATCTTTTTCTTAGCATTTAGAGATTGGCAAGGAAAAAAGAAAAAAGAAAAAAAGCAAGAAAAAAAAACGAATAAATTTGCTTTTTGTATTTTCGAGTATCGCTTCTTCAAGTACCATGTCTGGTGCTTTACTAGTTGCTGTGAGTATTACTCTTCTGGGCATTGCTTCTTCAAGTATCAAGTCTGGTAAGCCTCCGGTTGCTGTGGATATTGTACCTTTTGTATTCACATCAGTATCAAACCTCACACCAGATGAAAAGCATAGTCTTCTTTTTGATGTAAATGGAGCTTTAGAAGTTCCAATACAGGATTTTAATGATAATTGGTGGCCGTTAGTTTCAAATATCTGGACACAATGGGATTCACACAAATATGTGAATAGGGATGTTAGGAAGACCTTTTCCTGCCGTTTTATGAAGCATAGAACATCGAGTACTCATCAAAAGGAAAATGTACCAAATGAACAACGCCAAATAACGAAGACACGGCAATCTGGCCTATGTCATGCGAAAATTAAAGTTTCTTGGTTTGTTGCTTCGAAGGTGGTCCTAATAGAACGATATAAAAACTCCCCCAACCACATACACACTCTATTAGAAGTTGATAAGATAAAGCAATCGAAGACTATTAGGAGTTTGGTTGAACAGGAAGCAACAAAAAATTATTCTCCTCCAGCAATCACGGCCACTGTAAAAGAATATGCAATGACTATGTTAGATCTTGGTGCAAGTGTGTGTGAGTTAAAGTTACGAACATTAAATATAAGGTTCATGGACCTATGGAAGCGCACCTTATCGGAAATTCAAATTTAAAATTGGATATCTTGGAATCCATATCTTATTTAGTAAAGCAGGAGTATCTGGTTGAGGAATATTGTGTTTTACAATGTTCAACTAAGGGAATTGTGTTTGCGCATCCGGAACAATTAAAAAAACTTGAACGCCATGGGTGGTTGACGCTCATCGATTCGACTCACAAGACCAACTGGTATGATTGGCATTTGTTTACTCTTTACATTCGTAAACTTATGGCTGCTGGAATGTGGGGGCTTACTTTTTTGTAAGCAATGAAGATAGTGACACAGTATCAAATGCATTACTGATAATTCGTAACAAGTGTAGTCGCTGGTTTCCCCGTTACATGCTTTCAGATCAAAGCAGTATCGAGGCTAAGAGCATTAAGAAGGTTTTTCGCGGTATAACCGCCGGTGAGCAAGAATGCCAAATTATACTTTGTGTCATTCATGTTATGAGAACGTGAATGCAAAAAATATATGAAAAAGAAATCTGGGACATTATGATCGCTGCGATGCACAAGTGAACCAAGATTGGCTGTGAAAGTCTTGTTCAGAATGCTATTAGTCATTGCTCTGTCCCTGCTTTACAAAATTATATTAGAAGAAACTATGCAAAAAACACGGAACAATGGGGTTTGTGGGCGCGTCAACATTCCCCTTTGCTTTTACAAGTTACATCCATGAATCCACTGGAATCCTTTCACAGCAAAATAAAGAAGGTAACATCTTCTCTACATGGTTTAATTGGTATGTTTAGAGTTTAGAAACCAAACTCTAGTGATGATCTTTTTATTTTTAATTTTTTTTTTTTTAATTACTTGCTCACTTCTAATTCTTTATATAGGTGCTGTTCATGGTATCGTCGACATCGATTATAAAAAAAAATCCGAATCAGAAAGTGCCACTTTTAACTTTCATATAAAAAAAGTGTCTGCCTATGGAGTCAAAAACAATATTCTTGAGGAAATTCATAAGTTTCCCCTTCCATTTCAAAATTTACTTGTTAAAGAAGCCTGCGCTGTTAATAATAGGCTGGAAAAAGGAAAAGGTACCCCGGGTTTAACCTCTCTTGATTGTTATTGTATGTTTCGCAATTGATACTTGTTGCCATGTAAGCATATTTTTCATGAGCATATGTATGGCAATAAGCTATTAACTAGTGATGTATGGAGGGCGTTTCAAGAAATGTTTGAAGAAAGTGGGTTTGAGATATATGAAAGCCGGGAATCATTCATAGAATATGTGCAAACTGAACAACAAAAAGAAGCCAAAAATCGGAGAATAGCTGTGACCGAATTAACTAAAAGAGTGCGTGATAGATATTGAAATATTGAAGAGACAGGTAATATTGAAAAGGTAAATGCTTATATCTCTATGCTAGATGCCTCCTTAAATCCAATCATTTTGCAATTTGATCAATTGAATGTAAAAAATTAAATTGATCAGTATTTGATATTGATATTAATAAAGAAAAAATTTAAATATAATTAATACTTTTCCGAATATTATATTTTTTTTTATTTTAAGAGAATTACTTTTTCACATGATAATTTGCTATTTTCACCATAATGATTAATCACTTATCCTAACTATGATCCTAATTCTAGTTATAATGGTGGAAATAGAGGCACCTTAACTATATATTTTTATTAATTTAAACTTATTTATTATTATTTTTGCTTATATATTTTTTATTTGATTTTATTTTATTTTTTACTTTTTCAATTTAATTAATGCTTATTACTTTTCTCTTAGGTTTTTCCATTCGTCGTCGGAGTAGTTCTGGTAAGAATATCGAAGGCAAATATTTCACATTTTTATAACTGATTTAATTATTTTTTGCCAACAAACACTTTGAATCAATATTTACGTATTTGTTCATTTACACTCTTATTTCCGTTTATTTAGTTAATGATCGTCATCTTTAAATTTCAGACTTACCGTTTCAATTTCTCACATAGGCTCACTTTATTCACGTTATTTTAGTCGGTAAATATAAAGACTTTAATCACAATTGCTTTTCGAATTCATAGCGTTTTACTACAACTTTATTTTTTTCGCAGTAATTTGTTGGTAAGTATAAGGATCATTCATTTGTCTGTGTATAGTTTATAACGTTCACTATTACACTATATCTTTCGTTTACTCTTGTTAACTTAGCAGATTCGTTAACCGTCATATTTATCAAAGTTTATAAAATTCGCCTTTACTCGTTGTAATCACTATTATACTATTCTCATTTAACTTTACTTATTCATATTAATTTAATCAGTGGTATAAAGATCTTTTTATTAATTTGTGTATTTAAAAAGTTATTCGAGTTCATAACATTATTATACACTATATATCTCATTCAAGATAATTTATCTAGGTTTGTTAATCGGTATCTAGATAAGCCGTTCAAATTCATAGCATTTACTATCATCTAATACCTTTTTATTGGTCACGCTAATTTAATGAGTATAAATTTCATTTTAATTTAGTTATAGGTATAATCTCTCATTAATCGGTTTTGAAACTATTCGTATTTAAAACATTTATATTCTCATTGTGTTTTAGTTTATAACGATATCACTTACCCTCACACTATCCCTATCGCTTAGTTCCATTTTATTCGTGGATTTAGTTTGTGGGTTAATTAATTGGTTCATTTAAATAAGGTGTTCATTTACTTTACGTTATGGTTAGTATAAAAATCTTTTATTTTATTGATGCAAATAAAATTGATTCAAGTTTATAGTATCTACTGTTCCATTTTACACACGTTAATTTAGTTGATTATAAAGATGGCATTTACTACCGTGATTTAGTTTCATTTTATTTATTTAGTTGGGCAAAGATTTTTTTTATCATTCATCTAAGTATCATTTCTTGGTTTTATTACATTCAGATTAAATAAAATATTAATATAAAGCTTATTTTTTATCGAAATTTTTTATATATTTTAATAGCCGGGTAGATTAGATACTTAAAAATTTTATATATAAATTTTTTTTTAAAAAAATAAATAAATAAATAAAACCAGACGGGCAAGTTTTTTCTACAGTATCATTGTAAGAAAATCAAGAAATTAATTTTGGCCTTTCTGTAAAAATTTAAAACGCCTATTCATAATTAAGATAACAAGC
Source organism: Dentiscutata erythropus (assembly GCA_910591965.1). Classification (NCBI taxonomy): domain Eukaryota; kingdom Fungi; phylum Glomeromycota; class Glomeromycetes; order Diversisporales; family Gigasporaceae; genus Dentiscutata; species Dentiscutata erythropus. The sequence goes on from CAJVPY010004039.1 coordinate 12,791, forward strand.
ACTTGTGAAATAACTTAACAAACATCCAAGCAAATTCGAAGAACTTTTTTTTATTTTAATGCTGGAGATTTTTAGAATTAAAATAAAAAAGTTCATTGATGGTTGTCGAGATATCTTCGCTTAAAGTTCTGTAAAAATTTAAAACGCTTATACATAATTACAATAACAAGAACTTGTGCAATAATTTTGAACGAAGATATCTCGACAACCATCCAAGCAAATTCGATGAGCTTTTTTTTATATTGATGCTGAAGATTTCTAGAAGTAAAATAAAAAAAAGTTCATCGAATTTACTTGGATGGTTGTCGAGATATCTTCGTTCAAAGTTCTGTAAAAATTTAAAACGCCTATTCATAATTAC
>CAJVPY010004040.1:0-13149 GCA_910591965.1 Dentiscutata erythropus
TTTTCGAAATACCCCGATTTAGATCGATTATTATTTGTAAATTCGAAATATTGCTATTTTTTTATAAATATTTTGCCATTTTGATTCATTTGTATCTATTTCGATTTGTTTCGAATTATTTCGAAATATTTCGCAATTTATAGCATATTTTTATGCTATTTTTTCGTAATATTGCGTAATATATTTCGTAATATTACATTATATATTGCGCAATATTGCGCAATTTTCTGCACAATTTTATGTCCAGACCGTAATTATTGCGCAATATTTTGGGGTGTAATAACTTGCGTAAGTTTACGTTAGTATATTTCACTGATGTACAAGTGTTCTGACTACCTGAGAATGTTTGATTCTATCACCTTTTTCTAAAGAATGTTAGTGATTTGGAGAATCATTATAATATTTAACCTTCACTTTATTCAATAAAGTTAATCAAGAAACCTTTATTTTTGCTTCACAAAGGCTGGATGGTCATGATTTTGTTACTCTGCATTTTTCTGGTAAAATGTTTTCTTTTTGACAGGTGCTCAAATTTCGATGCTTTGTAAAACAGCAAGCAAAAATCTTTAAAATATTACAATTTACACTTTTATATGAATTCTACTGCGTCTAAATATTATTAACTAAAGGCCATCAAGTGGAATTGAAATTGTCCATAAAGATCTCTAAAGATAAATTTATATTAAAAAGAAGGCTTTGTTTTTCATCTGAAGAAAGATTTGTTATTGATGCAGAAGCATCACAAATTAAGTCCATATTATATAAAATATCATGAGTTAAGTCCATATTACGTTCACAATTTTATAAAAAAAAAAGTATGCACAATGTGTACAAAAAAAAAATAAAATGTATATACAATATATACAAAAAAAAAAAAGTATATACAAAATAAGTAAGAACAGTGAATAAGTTAGAACACTGTCAATTATATAAAAGTAATGTAAAATTGTGAGTTGGTTTAGGATTTAGATAAAAATAAAAGGTCTAAAGCAAAAAAAAAAAAAAAAAGTCAAAAATCTAAGTAAAATAAGACTGCTCAAAAGATTAACATAAACTAAACCGTGAAAAGGGTTAAAGTAAAACAAAACTGTGAGAAGGGTTAAAGTAAAACAAGACTGCAGTAAAAAAACAATACTACAAGTTTTTTTGAAACAAGTGAAAAAATCACAAGTAGTGGTATTACAAATCAGCCTTATCTGGCCAATTATTATTATTGTTTAGACTGCCTAATAAAAATCAGTCATGTGATTCTGCTTTGCTTTAGACATCCTCTAATTTTAGCATTCAACTAACTAGTTACTACTTTTTCAGTATATGTATATTAATACTAAATTAACTTTTTTTTTTTCTTAATTCATCATTATGTGAATTAGTAGGTTCAATATAAAAGTAATCATCATCTTCATATATAAGCCTTAAATATGTTACAATATTATCTTCACACATAAGCCTTAAATATGTTACAATATTACATGTACATGCACCCTAATATAAAATAAATTTAAATATAATTAGCCTATTATCTTTGCACAATACTTGTATTGGTATATTCAATTAACAATAAATTAATATTTCTTACAGTTAACATATCTTTAATATTGTGCTAAAACTAAACCTATTCTTTAAAAGTTATTTTGAAAAGTCTATGCACATACATATATTATATTATATATATATACATCTTTATATAAATAAATTTAAATATGATTAGCACATTGCATATATTATATTGAATATACACTAAGGTTGACAGGTAGTGTATTTTTAGATTGTAGAATTTTTGAACAAACAATTTAGGATAGCTCCAAAAATAAAATCAAGTATTCTAAAATAGGAGATATCTAAAGCAAAGGCAAATTATATGATCTTTGGCCAATCAAATCACAGAATTTTGATGATCACTAGCGAAGCAAAACAAGAAATAAAACAAAAAACCTGAAAAATACAAAAAATAGCAGTCTAAACCTACTTCAGGTAGGTTAATCAAAAGTGTTAGGTAGGCAATTTTACTTATATATAACGATAGCTACTTAAAACCAAATCTCACTCTAATATAAGATAAATATGAGTTGCCTCTACTTTAGATGTCTCTCTAAAATAGCAAGAGTTAGATCACATGATATTGGGCCAATAAAATTGTATCTTTTATTTTAAAAAAAAAAATGCCTTTACTTTATTAGGCTTTGTAATAATCTTCTAGACTATTAAAATTTTAGAGAGACTTATCAGTAAGTGATAAACTCTAAACATGTCAGCAGATTACATATGAGAACTATCTCTAAATGACATGCGCTGTACCCAAAGGCCATATAACTATACCTAAATTACAAGTAAAAACTAATCTAGTTGCTCAAGGAGTACCTATGTTTGATCTGCTATAGTAAGATTCTCCTCCTTCCAAACCTCTTTTGCAATTGGATATGCCTGGCTCTCAACAGATGGTACCTACTGCCTATTATAACCACCTCTCCCTTCTTTTAGACTTTTTTCACCTAAGCCCAACAACATAATTAAAACCCTTATTTGTACATAAAAGTAAAAAAATAAAGCCATGTTTATGAAAGATATAAATATTTTAGAAAAAAAACACCTCACTGTGAGAAAAAAAAACTTTTCATCAAATTCTAAAATAATCTAATATAAATGAACCAAGATAAAAAAAGCAAAAAAAAAGAAAGGTAGCCATGACATACTATTATAGCCCATGCCAGGCATAAGAATAAAAATTATATAATAATTGCAACTAATTAATATATCTCGATTATAAGACATTACCTTATCATAGAGGACTTGTTTTGGGCACCAACAAAACTCAAATGTCTCCTAAATGTGAGCACTGATCTCTTCCCCATAATGTTGCACTGTATTGATAAACAAAACAAACACATAGTTGCATTCTACTGAGTAAATCTGAATTAGGAAGGTGTAAACATTGCCGATCTTTTGGAGGGGGTGAGCCCAAATACCTACTTTTTTTCAAAAATTTTGAAGAGAACAGCAAAAGCAAGAGGGAGGTAAAAAAAACCAGAAGGAGACACTAAAGAAATTTCTACCCAAGCCTGCACAGTACTAAGTCTTTTCGGTGAGTAATAAACTCTGAGCTTGTTGGCAGATAGTATATGAGAACTACCTCTAAACGACAAGTGCCATGCCTATAATAAATCACTTTTTCTATATCTTACGTTAAGGCTCCTTTTAAACCAAGCCATAATATACGTTATTTAAAGAAAAGTCTCAAATTTCCAAAGAGCATCGTTAGAAAAACATATTTGTTATTCTTCTTCTATTCTATTCTTTTGCATTACAAGTTACTTCGTTGACAAAAAGGCCCCAACTTCTCATAAGCACCTTCTTTTCAGAATTTTGAAAGCAAGAGCGCCAACTTCTGCTAGTTATCTTGTTTCCTAATACTTTTAATTTGCATGCCAAATATGTAAAGGAGTCTCCAAAGCAAAAGGTTGACCTTTACAAAAACTACCCCATAGCACTGTCTTCTCCTTTCTAACAAATTTTTGTTTTTTGTTCAGTGGGAAATTTTGGTCCAGATAATTGTTGGAAAAAGTTCTCTAGACTTTTCGTTTAATAAAATTGTATATTTAACCAGAAAAAATACATTGATATAAATAGGAATTAATTCTTAGACTATGAGGTACTAATCTGGGTCATGATAGTAAATAGTAATAATGAGTTTATTTGGCAAATTTAAACAAATTCAGAATGTAGATAGGATTTTCCGGGTTATGTAAAAATCCGACCTCTGATCATGATTGGTTCTTATTTGTTACACAGATCTGCAGATCATGGATCTTTTTTTTTATATTGTTTTTTTTTATATAATGAATAGTTTTTTTTCTTTGTTCTTTTCAAGTAATAATTATTGATTCTTCATCTTTACATTGTTGGTGTCATCTAGTTGGTGCTCTTTACGTCATTGGTGTCGTCCAGTTGGTGCTCTTTATGTTATTAGTGTCATCCAGTTGTTGCTCTTTTCGTCATTGGCATTGTCCAGTTGGTGCTCTTTATGTTGTTGGTATCGTCCATTTAGATATGCATTTCGGTATTGTTTTTTTTTTCTGTAGATTTTGTGTCAGTTCACGTAATTAGTTTAATTTTCTTTGCTTCTTTTGTTCCTCACTTAACAATTTTATCAGTTTATTGTTTTGGCATTGTCTAGTTAGTGCAGTGCATCTTGTGTCATTGTTGGGTTGCGCATTTTGGCACTGTTTTTTCTTTTGTTGTTAGTGTCGACTATTGGTGCCTTTTTTTTTGTAGGTTTCATGCAGTTCTTCAAATTTTTTTTTATTTCTTCCTTGCTTTGCTTTTTTTACTTATTCTTCATGTTTTTTTCAGTAGGCTTTGTTGACAATTTTGTTGTTCATTTTCTTTGGTGGGCCTTGTAGTGTATTAGTGCATTAGTATTGTCTAGTTTGTGCCATTGGGTCATGAATTTTGGTATCATTTTTTTCATTGTTTGGTGCTTTTTTGTAGACTTTGTGCCAGTTCTTCATAAGTAGTTTAATTTTTCAATTTTTTTTTTGACTTTGTTTGTTACTCATTTTTTTCATACTTTCTATAGTGGTTTAGCTGATGTGGCTTAGAATAAGTTTTTTAACAAGGGTAGAGTTAGATAATAGCATTAGATAGTAGTGCGAAATTAGAGTTGGTTAGATAGTAGTGCTAGAGATAGTATAAAAATTTTATATAGATAATTATAAAATGAAATAAATATATAATAAAAAATAAAGCTAAAATTTTAGTTCTACTTGGTTGTCCTCTATTCTAGTTTGTAAAAAAAGAACTTCTGAAAAGTTTTTTATTAATTGTGAAGAGCTAGAGAAATATTTAAATAAATGTTCAATGGGAACAAAACTTGTATTCAACCAACATGAACTTTGGAGAATTAGTAAACCCAAATTCCAAACTGTGATCGCTACATACATATTTTAAAATAATGCATATTTGATCACTAGATAATGCTATAAAAATTGTATATATAAAAGAGAGGAGCAATAATAAATAAAATATATAATGTATTAATCTGAAAAAAAAAACTTTGTGATCTAGTGATCGAATTTGCATCATTTTAAAATATGTATGTAGTGATCACAGTTTGGAATTTTGGGTTTACTAATTATCTAAAGTTCATGTTAGTCAAATGCAAGTTTTGTCCTCATTGAATAAAATAAATATTTAATCAGATTGTTTAAAAATAATATAAATAAGTTATTTTTGTAAAAGTTAAATGTTTATTTAAGTATTTCTTTAGCTCTTCACAATTGAATAAAAAAACTTTCTAGAAATTTTTTTTTCAGCAGTTTTTCTTGAATCGAGTCATCACCAAGTAGGAACTTAAATTTTAGCTTTATTTTTTATTTATTTTTTTTCTTTTTTTTTAAATTATTTCTTTAACTAATTCGTTTAAATTATTTTATTTATTATATATTTATTTCATTTCCATAAATTTTTATACTATCTAATACTACAAACCTACACTAATACCTAACCCTAACACTAATTCCATACTACTATCTAACTTTAACCCTAATTTTGCACTACTATCTGATATTATGATCTAATCCTATCTTTATCAAAACTACTAAAGAAAACACAAAGAATAAGTGGATGAAACAAAAGAAGCAAAGTACAAGAAAGAATTAAAAAAAATTAAATTACTTATAAAGAACCAGCACCAATATTTGGTACCAATGACAGAAGAAAAAATAATGCTAAATGCACGACCTAACAACGATACAAGATGCACCACACCGACTGAACAACACCAAACAATAAAATGATAAAATTGCTAAGTGAGGAACGAAAGAAGCGAAGTACAAGAAAGAAGCAAATAAAATTAAACTACTTATACAAACGATGAAAGAAAAACAACCAAAATGCATATCTAAATAGACGACACCAACGACATAAAGTGCGCAACTAGACAACACCAACAGCGTAAAGAGCACCAACTGGACAACACCAATGACATAAAGAGCACCAACTGGACAACACCAATGACATAAAGATTAAGAATCAATAATTATTACCTGAAAAGAACAAAGAAAAAAAACCATCGCTATATAAAAAAAACAACATAAAAAAATCCATGCAGAACTATGTAACAGATAGGGACCGATCATGATCGAAGGTCAGATTTTCACGTGACCCAGAAAATTCTACCTACATTCTGTATCTGTTGTAGATTTGACATACACAAAATAATGTAATAAATAGCACATAATTATTTGTTATTAAATAAATAAGGCATTTGGTTATGAGGTTATGATTAATCAAATTTCTATTTTTGTTTATATAATGTAAAATTTTATCTTGTAAAGCAGAAAGTGAAGTGATACTATCTCTATTGTGTTTAAGTAACAACCAAATAATACTTGTGTAAAAGTGAACAAATAACATAGATTAGTAAAAAAAAGTTATTAGAGATATAAGTAAAAATTATAGTGAAGTGGTAAATAATAAATGATATTACTTGACCTATATGCTTTTTGGTTTTAATTTATAAAATATTTAATTGATTAAAAAATAAACTTATATAAATTATTACATTTTTTTTTTATAATTATACATATAAACTTAACTTTTATAATATCTAATAAATAGGAATATCCAAAGTGTACAATTTCTGAATTTTTGTTGAAGTTCTGGAAGATAATAGAAAGCCAAAGTTTTAAAATTCATCAGATAAAGAAATGGTATGCATCTTCTGTTTAAAAAAAAATAAAAATTCTTTTGAAAATTTAGAACAAAGAAAAGGAATTGTAATAGGCAAACCACGATATTATATTTAGCATCTTCTTGCTTGTTTAAATGCAAGAACTTCAAGATGAAACAAATGATATTGATGTTGCTTCAGAGAATTCAGTTTTAAGCAAACATTTTAAATCTAATCATAATAAAGAATGACTTGAAAATAGAATTTTCTAAAATCTCTAACAGACAAGTGGATTAAAAAATTTCAAGAAAAGCTTCTAAATATAACTATTTCTAATAGATAGTTATTTCAGTGAATAGAAAATAATAAATCATTAGAACTTTTTCATTTTCTTAATCCAACTTTACAGATTAAATCTACTGCAATTCTATCTCATTGAGCATTAGAAGGAAAACTTCTTAATAATACTACAAATAAGCTACAAACCAAAACTATAAAAACTTTATGAAGTGCAAAAGCTATTACTCTTGCCTTTGATAGTTGAAAAAATGTTGCAAAGCAAAATATTTTTGGCATTACTTGTATTACAGAAAAAGGTAAAGTAATAATATATGATGCAAGAGATATTTCAAGTGAACATAGCTCCATGGAGGCTACAATAAAATTAGTAAGAAATTTATTAATAGAAGATGAATTAAAAGATGTTAAGATTATTGTATTGTCACAGATTTATCAAGTAGATATGCTACTGCACATCACAAATTAAGAAAAAAATTATTAACAATAATTTGGCTACCTTGCTTTGCTTATCAGACAAATCTTTGCATTATTGATATTTTCAAGTCATTGCAATCTTTTTTTACTACAATTAAGCAAGCCATAGTAGTTACTACCTTTTTTAATAAATCATTTTTTTTTACAACACTCCTTAAAAATACTTGCAATAATCTTAAAATTTCTTATTTTGCTTTCACTAATCTTACTGAAACTTGGTGGTATTCATATTTTAATTGTATTTGAGCTCTTTTAAAAGTAGAGTGTGCATTAAGAGTATTTAAATTTATGTTTTATTATTTAAATATTTAAAATATTATTTTAAATTTTATAATTTATTTTAATAGAGCCTTTTAGTAACTCATGAAGCAAGTATTCGAATATATGATAAAAAAGCTTTACTTCTTTCTCAACCTGTTACAAGTATTTTAGATAATTGCAAGTTTTTTAATAATCTCTGTATATTGAAAGCAATACTAAAACCTTTTGTAAAAGCAATTGCCTTGCTTGAAAAAAATAATATCCGTTTTTATCATGTTTTTCTTTGTTTTGGGCATTTTAGTTAAATTTTTTCTAAAAATAAAACTGACGATCAAGAAATTTAAGAATTCAAGTTAATAATGATAAAATGTCTTGAAAACCATTAGAAAGACTGGGAACAACTACTTCTTTTGTTGGCATATTTTTTTTTTAATATTAAGGTGACCACTTAGGCTCTTGGCACTTTATTAGTACAAGCGGTAGGCTAATGTTAATTTTAGCATCGGCTTTATATATTTTATCAGTATTACAAGAGTACAACTAGTCACACGTACAACTTTTGATTGCCTATTTAAGTAGTCTGCCCAAAGCGTTAGTGCTATGCTAGGGGTTCTACACTAGCTGTCATACCTATAGCCTAACTAGGAAGCTATCTATTTAAACTCTCTGGCTTCAACCGACATCACATGATTCCTCCTAATATACCTCCATATAGAGAGTAATTTACCGTTAAAGACCCTAAGACTTTAGCCAACAACAGAAGGCATTTATCCTTGTAATAAATCTAACAGAGCGATGCATGTCCTACACATACACTTATCTGCATGTTCGGTAACTTCTTCCTAACTAGTACATGTTGTACTGCACCACCAGGTTCGTATCTCAAGCCAACTTTTGGGGTGCTGCCGTAACCTGATCTATATTTCAAGCACAACCTTCTTAATTAGTCACCAATTACGTACTCCTGCCCTTGTAAGGTTCACAACAACCCCGGTACTCACATTCTAACCGTCTTTTTACCCAGATTCCTTATCGGTCCCTCCCTTACTTCCAGTCGGCAACCCAGAAAGATTGGTCTGCCCAGGCTTTAGGTGCCTAAAGAACACCCTCCCCTTGGTTCATACTTTCGAAGAATATGGCCTTTTTCTCCAGTGTGTCTAATCCGGCGGTTCGGCTGGTGTGTCCCCCCACTAAAGGACCTGATCACTCGGTTCACCAATCTTGGGCCCTGGTTCAAATTCAGCCTTCATGTAGTACCATCAAAGATCACTGCTACCTCCCAACTTGGGACTTCCAAACGGGCTTCGATCTCTGGTCCTGTGACCCGTGCCAAGCAAAGCCCACCATCTCGACAGATCCTCCATGGGCCAACCTTAGTAAAGATCATCGCAGACTTTTCCCATATTACAAAAGCGCCGTCCCTGGGATTTGAACATGGGATTTTCCCATAACGTTTAGTGAGGGTGACAACTAGACCACTTCACTAAGTCACCACATCTCTTAAATCCTGACTTTCGATTAAGCAATTTAAATTTAAAAGCAAATAATATTTCTTTTGTAAAATTATGCAAATATGCCCAAATATATTATAAAATATGAACAAAAAATAAGCTACAAACACTTGCTAATGAAATGACACAATATCATGACTAGACATTTCCTTTTGATGATTATAAAGCCAACCAACTTAAAGATACACCACTTTGTTTTTAGAAATATGTTGAAGAAGAAGTATCTAAACTTGTATTTATTAGTAAACAATTATTTTCAATTGTAGTTAATTCATCAAGTGTTAAATAATTGTTTAGTGATATAGGCTTTATTCATTCAAAGTGTCGAGTTCATCTTAATAAAAAAAAAGTTATGAAAATAGCACAACTTTGGGCTAATCAACATAAAGAAGATATGAAAAAATTAGATTTAAAAAAACTCAATAGCATACAAGTACATACACAAAAAGTCCAACTATTAATATGAATACGAATAATGAAGTATCAGTTAATGTAAAGTCTAGTACAAATCAAATGATCAAAGAAACTAATAGTTCTGATAAAGAAATAGAATCTGAGCTTATTTTAGATAAATCAGATTGTACTCAAGTTGTTAATGAGTAGTTTATAGAGTTAGATAATAAAGTATACAAAGCAGAAAACTATGATTTAGATAATACTGAAATTTTATACCTGCAGAAGACCCTCAAGCAAAATGGAATCTAAATACTCTTTTTTCATCAACTTTGTCAAATTTGTCAAGCATTGAACTATAAAAAATAATATACTGTAATTTGTTTTATCAATCATTAGAATATATAACAATTTAATTTGCTAATTATAGTGTTACATATTTTGCAGCATATAATAAATGATAATTGTCTATGCTAAAGTAAGAAAGAATTAATAGATATGTATATAGTTCTTTTATATGTATTATTATCAAATTTTATATAAGATATATATACATATATATACATTTATGTACATGAACAATTTACAAACCTAACTGCAAATAAGTGTTTATAAACTTAATAATTGTTAGTATATATGACAAACATTTATATCTTTTGATCAAAATAATCAGATTTTACATATAACAAGAAAATTTAATTTAAAACAATTTAGAATATTTAGGATAATTTAGAATATTTTAGAATATTTGAAAATAACCATTTTAATTTTAGGATAGTCCTAAAACCAACCTTAATATACACGCACTCTTATATAAAATAAATTTAAATATAATAATTGCATTGGAGTATATAATTAACTAATATTATATTTCTTACAATTAACCTATTACAATAAGTTATCTTTAATATTAAGCTAAAACTAAACTATTCTTTAAAAGTTATTTGGAAAATCTATGCATGTTGTGAGAGCTCCTGTAAAATTTTTTTAATTTATTATTATCTTATTCTATTTCATTATTATTGTTATTTTTTTTTAATTATAAGAGTGTAGCACTGCACTTAGACTTTATTAATACTTAAATGATTAATATATGATGGTGCCTATATATATACATATTATATCAAGTACTAAGACTAGGACATAAGGTATACAAACTATTTATGTATAGCTAACACCCACTAGAGCCAACCATATTTTCACTATATAGCTGACCTGGATTTGTACATCCCTTTCCAACTGCCAATTAGTATTTATATTTCTATCACATTATTCACATTATCTACTCTTTCAACTTTCAAATCATGTATAATGCTCTAGGTAGGTGCTTGTTGCTTCTAGTTTGGTGTGTTTGACAGAGAATTACTTTCTAAGTCTCTACTAACATATTTCTAGGAGTTCTTATCTCAAGCTATACAGCTATCTCTACCTATTTGGGTAAGTATCTTAAGCCTGCATGCTGCCGTAACTAGCTAATTTCTTGCAACTTTGGGGCCTAGGTTTTAATATCTCTATTTTGGTAATTGTGCTAATGACTATACTTCCCAATATGGGGTCTCTTAAAGTGGAGCAGATTATGTTATAATTAACCAATTAAATTGTTAAAATTTGATAATCCCGAATCAGCCCAACAAAGCAATATAAGCAAAAAAAAAGAAGAAACTGTAATCTAAACCCACCTTGCAGTATTAACAAAAAATGTTGGAAAGATAGTTTTACTTATAGAAACTACCTTACCACTAACCCTAACTCAAGGTGGGCCTAACCCTAAAGTTAATAAAAATGATATTTTATATAATTTTCCCCACTTTAAGGACCCCAATATGGTGATGAGTTCCTAGATATGTTTTGCAGAATGCTTTCAGTAGTTAATATAGTTAGGTGACATCATGAGGCTCAGAGATAATAGGTATGTTGTTGTTTTTTTTATGGTAATTCTTGGCAGTTGTAGCCCCGATTACTACTGCATGTACTTATACTAGCTATACCTTATTAATGTTTTCAAGTCCTCTTAATGCCCAAAGGCTCCCATATGGGTACAACCAGAGCCCATTGAATCTATCAACATGTATATACCTTAATGCTTCAACTTCTTATTGGCTAGTGAGTTCTGTACTGCCAGAGGTGTTCCAAATCTGGTAAGACCAATTCTTTATTACAAGTTCTTTTGTGTTTACCACGTTTCTAACCACTTCCAATTCTGGTTACCACCTGATTATCTTTCCAAACAAGATTCCCAATACTACCTTAGAGGTTGTTAATGCTACTTTGTTAATTGCAAATTTATATGCTCAACCTTGTATAATAGACTCTTCCTTAACAACCTCATTATACATAGTGCCAACTACTTCACAATGGACCTCCTTCTAAAAATTCCTAATCCAAACCTGTATTCACTTGGACTTCCCATAGTAGATACTTCCAAATATTCATAGATAAATGTATATACTAGATCTTGAATCTGAAACCTGCTCATAAAGGGTTGGGTACCTAGACTACTAGGCTGTGAGATCCAAACTCATTTCATTACTGAATAGCAAAAACTATCTACTTTTTTTGGTATTATTTAATATCTAATAACTTTACAAGTAATTATTTTAAAAATCTCTCTTACAAATTTATTATTTGTAATTTAAACTACAAATTTGTAAAACAGATTCTTGATATTTTGCTTTTTTAAAAAATAATGAGATTAAAGTTCAGCAACTTTTTATAGTAAAGCAAAAATTTGGTACAGGACAACTGACCAATCATATTAATGCATAATCACATGTTTATGATTTGATTGGTTATTATTAAAATTTATTTAATACAAAATTTGGTGCTTATTATATAAAAAAATCATTTTATATATTTTAATTAATCAAAATTTTGATACACAAAAATTAGCCAATCAGAATTGTTATAAAATTCTCAAATTTGGCACTTTTTTTAAAAAAATAGATGGCTTTTGCTGTCCGATACTGTATTAATATTAATCAGATAGCTACTAAGAAACCACTGCTAGAAGATATAAATGTTTTTTACATAGTATAGCCAACCAGAATCGAGAATATGCTGGTCCAAATTTGTTGTAGCAGCTATGGTTAATGCCCAAATCTATTAACGCACAAAAAATGCGTGGCAGATCCACGATTTTAATTGGCTAATGGCCGAGAATCTTCAAAATTTAGCCCACATTACATAATTGTTTACTAATTTCTGGCCGAAATTAACTTTTTAATTTTTCTTATTACAAAAATATAAATTTTTAAGAAATAAGACTGCATTATAATAAAATTGACCCAGGAGCAATTTTCACTTAATAGGCGACTGTGATTTCATTAGTAAAATTATGAGTAAATCTGGCCTAATTTTTGATCATCGCTCTTAGCCAATCAAAATTGTAGATCTGCCGCGCATTTTTTGTACGGCCAATGTCTAAATCTGCTACTGCGCCTCTCAATTCACGTGCTTCCCTGTACATTAACCCTAGGTGCCGCACAAAAAATGCGCGGCAGATCCTCGATTTTGATTGGCTAACGGCCGAGGATCTTCAAA
>CAJVPY010004041.1:0-13149 GCA_910591965.1 Dentiscutata erythropus
ACAGAATCAAAGTTTATAGTAATTTTATATGTTTTTTTTATAATTTTATATATATAAAAATTTACATATGACAAATCGTGTGACTGATATCTTTTGTTTATGAAAAAAAAAAACTTTGATCTAAGTATAAATTATCTTTTTTTATTAAATTATTTTAGGTGTTCCGCAAAAGAAAGGGCCAAGCCGTAGTTTATTGAAGTGTTAATAGATAGAAATTTTGAAGGTAATTTAGGAGCTTGTATTAAATTATTTTTAATATGGTTTGAGATTTATTAGTTTTATTTGCATGTCTTTTATATCTTTAAAAATACTTAAATTTAGGGAAATTCGTGATAATATAAATTTATAGCGCTTTCAAGCACCTTTCTTAATGAAGCTATTAAAGAATCTGATTAACCAGTTTAATTTGACAGATTAATTAAGTTCTTTGTTAAGTCTATTAAGGAAGATGCTTGAGAACGCCCTTATTCATACTAATTTTTTTTTTTAAAAAAATAGATACTCGATCTTATCTAATTTACAGCATTCAGATTCAAATAAAATTTGACAATATAAACATTTTTGTTTAGTGTTAGGAAGTATTCTTTTTTTTTTTGATTGTTTATGACACTTTTAAACACTTTTTCCAATGAAGCTGTTAAAAGAATCTGATTAACCAGTTTGTTCCGACAGATTAATCAAGTTCTTTGTTAAGTCTATTAAAGAAGATTCTTGAGAATATCTTTATTTGTACTAAATTTTTTTTTTTAAAAAAAAAAAAAATAGATATTCAATCTTACCTAATTTACAGCTTTCAAATTCAAGAAAACTTGACAATATAAACATTTTTGTTTAGTGTCAAGAAGTATTCTTTTTTTTTTTGATTGTTTATAGCACCTTTAAACACCTTTCTCAACGAAGCCGTTAAAGAATCTGATTAACCAGTTTGATTTGACAGATTAATCAAGTTCTTTGTTAAGTCTATTAAGGAAGATACTTGGGAACACCCTTATTCGTACTAATTTTTTTTTTTTTTTAAAAAAAAAAAAAATAGATATTTGATCTTATCTAATTTACAGCTTTCAAATTCAAGAAAACTTGGCAATATAAACATTTTCGTTTAATGTTAGGAAGTATTCTATTGAATTTCTTTTTTTTTTGGTTTATCTATATTAATTTATTTTAAAAGTTATTTTTTTCGTATGAATTCAAGAATATACTGTATTTTATGTAATAACGTCTATAAGTATTATTTCATCTAAAAATAATATACATGTCATCAAAATAGCACCCAAAAATAATACACATGCATGGATTAATGTTGGATAATCAACCATTACTTCAAAATAACGTACAATATGCGACTATAAAATAACACAGGTACGTAAAATATAACACTTTACTTACTTTAGTTTTATTATTTGTTGTTTTTTTTTTTGTTTATTATATGTATGCATGAAAATAATTTTTATTTAACTAACAAATTTAGGTTAGTACTCAAACAGTTCTACCTTTCTTTACTAGTGCTTATTTACTGACAGTTTATTTAGCCGACATCACACTAAGTGGCAATTCACTAACAATATATACCTGCAGCTAATCAAATACTAATTCTAACTCTCTGTGATGTCAGCTAAATGAGCTTTTGGCGAAATAATTGCCAGTGAAGTAAGCAGTACTGTTCCAAGCTTATTGTAGAATATGTCTATTCTAGATTATACTATAATAACGATTTATATTTAATATACATTTTTTTAAAAAAAAACTTTTCTAATAGCTGAAAAATTATCTTTCTAAAATATAATTTAGATGTACAAAGTGTCTTTTTTGTATATTTTCTAAAACAAATTGTAACTGTGAAAAAATATATTTACAATAAAAAAAAATTATACTAAAGTTCTTTATATTTTTACTTTGAAATTTCATGATTCTTTAAGTAATAAATTAATTTTCTAGAATCATTTATGGTGGAGAAATTAGCTGTTTTTGATTCTTAGAGAATTTAAAAATTTCGAATAAAATATAGATGTTGATTGAAAATTATGATCAATAGAGATTTAAAATCTCAGAAATTTTTTTGCTATCATCACGAAATCACAGGGTCACATGATACTTCAAGTTTTTTAAAACTTTTCATTTTAATTTTATGAAAGTATAGAATTAAAAAAAAAAAAAAAAAATTCTTAGAGAATTTAAAAATTTCGAATAAAATATAGATGTTGTTGATTGAAAATTATGATTAATAAAGAATTAAAATCTCAGAAATTTTTTCACTATCATCATGAAATCATGAGGTCACACGATACTTCAAGTTTTTTGAAACTTCTAATGAAGGTTTCTTAATAACTACCAAACAAGCTTAATGAGCTTTTTTTCATTTTAATTTTATGAAAGTATAGGATTAAAAAAAAAAAAAAAAATTCTTAAAGCAATAGAGAATTAAAATCTCAGAAACTTTTCCACTATCATCACGAAATCACAAAGTCACACAATACTTCAAGTTTTTAAAATTTCTAGTGAAGGTTTCTTGATAACTACCAAACAAACTTAATAAGCTTTTTTTTATTTTAATTTTATGAAAGTATAGAATTAAAAAAAAAAAAAATTCTTAGAGCAATAGAGAATTAAAATCTCAGAAATTTTTTCGCTATCATCATAAAATCACTGGGTCACACAATACTTCAAGTTTTTTAAAACTTCTAGCGAAGGTTTCTCAATAACTACCAAACAAACTTAAACTTTTTTTCATTTTAATTTTATGAATTATAGAATTAAAAAAAAAAAATTTTACTAAATTTGATCTTGTAGTTATTGAGAAACCTTCGCTATAAGTTTTAAATTACAAATAAGCAGATTAGTAATCTGGACTAACTTCGGAGATCGATCTGCTGACCTCCGTATTGGTATAGTCACCCAATATTTGTTTACTTTTTTTAGCCAATCAAAATTATATATGATTATATCGAGGGTGATACAAATTCGTGATCATTACTGGGTTCACTCTTCTTAAAACTTCCCAATATTTTATATTTTACATATGGGCAGATTGCACTCATTTTGTGATATCTAAAAATGACCATATTAAAATAAGTGATATGATAATATTTAATTTCAGCTTATAAATTGATTA
This sequence comes from Dentiscutata erythropus, assembly GCA_910591965.1. Lineage (NCBI taxonomy): Eukaryota > Fungi > Glomeromycota > Glomeromycetes > Diversisporales > Gigasporaceae > Dentiscutata > Dentiscutata erythropus. Next base: position 3,110 of record CAJVPY010004041.1, read on the forward strand.
AATTAAAATAAATCTTATTGCAACGTAATCATATTTAGATATTACAAAATAAGCGCAATCCGCCCATATGAATAGTTCAAAAAAATAGAAATATTATAGACTATATTTTTATGTATAAAAACTAAAATTTTTTTTTAGTGCAACTTTATTTTTCAAAAGTGCAAGTTTTATTAGATAAATTTTTTAAAATTTATACTAATTTGGACTTTTATTGTTAATCGCAATAAATCAATAATTTGCTGATATCGAAAACATCTGTTAAATTATATCACAAATTCTGCAGGTCCTTGCATCAGACTTATCTATCAGCTAAGCTGCTAAGCTATTAAAAATCTAACGGCTTAGTAAGAGTTTAGTCAGCTTGAAACACTACTATAAACTTATAAAAATAAAAATAAATTTCTTACTACAAGAGAATATTTAATATTTGTCTCAAGCCTTATTCTGGATTATGGATGGAACATTTAAATGGTTCCTACACTTTTTTACAATATACATCCCCCTGGTTTATGTACTTATAACTCAAAAGTCTGAAAGCATTATCAAACTTGTTTATGATTCTAAGGAAATCAACCACAAGTCAAGGTGGTTTGTCACTCAATATAGAACAATTGCACATTATTCATCCCCCAATTGGCATCTGTTTCAAAATGAGGATATAACTTGTAATTTACCTTCATTTCCACCATATTTCTGGCATTGACAAAAATACAGAGCTAGAAGTCAAATTCGATTATATAATTCAGTTTAAAGATCACAAAAAAAATGTTCTTAGTAATGATGAATATCCATTTTTTGGAATGGTGAGCCAGATTATGATTGGAATTCCAGAACACAAAATACTATAGAAGCCTGGCATACTTGTTGGAATATATTAGTTGGAAGCATCTATACAATGATTAAAGAGCTACAAAAAGAGCAAAAAAATAACAATGATCAAGTCGAATAGATTCTTTGTGGAGAGTGAAGATTAAACCAAAAAAAAGAAAAAAGTTATTAAAAAAGAGAGAGAACTCAATGATTTTTAATGATCGAGAAAACTAGTTAGTAATGGTTTTTTTGTGTAGGTGGTTAATTATCTTTCTTCATATCTTTCCTTGTAATGATTATAAGTTATTGTTCAGTAGTCGTTAATACCATATAATAATAATGTAATAATACCAAAAGATTTACCAACATTGGTAAGTCAAGATCAATTATCACTTTCATTTACAAACCCTATCATCCAAACCCCTGGGACTCCGCCGCCAAGGCCTAATGTCAATAATATACAGATTACTCCTCAAAAGTTGGTGCTTTTTAATGAATCTGTTACCTATCTACATATGCATTTGATAATATTAAATAAATAACTTAATTCTTAAATGATATAAACTTGAAATTCTGTTTTCTCTTAGTTTTTTTTTATATGTAAAAATTTTTTAATTTATCAATTATTTATAGCATTATTATTAGTTTTAAAACAGAATAAAAAAGAAAAAAGATCCATACAAATATGATCAAATTTTGGTATAGCAGTAACAACATGGCTGTACAATAATCAATAATAAATTCTTATTGATATAATATCAATCACTCCATGAATTAAACATGATTATAATGATATTACATTAGTTGTAGAAACCAAGAATTTCATAGACCAAGATCATAATAGCCTTATATTAGAATGCTATCATCAAAAAACAGCTTAGTATCTTACTCCAACTACTACTTTTGCAAAAAAAGTTATTGTAGTTATAATTTATTATTATCTGTGTTGTGTAATACATAGATACAGTATCACATAATTTTGAAAACAATTTGAGCGGTCAAGGCATTTAATTAATTAATCAGTATTAAGATAATTGGCCTATAATTCGTTCTAAAACTATAAACCATGTTTTGTGATTAAACAGGTCTAACTCTTAGCTTTAACTAGTGGTTTAAATACAGGAATAGATAATTGCTACATTGGCTAAAACCCGGCGTCCAATACAAAATCAAAAAAAAAAAGCTTGCAAAGACCCAGGCATAGTATACTATAATGGCAAGAAACATACTCCGCATTTATAATACCGTAAAATATGGAAAATAAGCACAGTACCCTCTACCCTACTTTTTTCAATTTCAAATTAGCGAAAATAGCAATAAAATTTTATTAAGTTATCCCCGTTAATCTGAAATTGAAAAAAGTAGGGTAGAGGTTCTGTGCTTATTTCCACATTTTACGGTAATAGTTAGAAATTTAAACAAACCACGTTTAATTGATTAATAGAGACTGTGCTTTGCACCAAGTATATTACACAAGAGAGATCAAAATACGAAGTATCTATGAAATTTTTGTTTTCTCTAATCCTTCAATCATCACCTGAGCGACCACATATTCTCCATCGTGTGCAACTGAAGCGTGAGTTTTCGAAACAGTCGTGTCATTGTGAATAGTTACGTGAGGTTTTCCTATTTAATAAATAAATACATATACATTTTCAAGAGAGCGAAAGTAAAATAAAAAAAAAATCAATAGGTACAAAGACAGTATACGGACCTTTTATTTTTTTGATGGAAACGTCTTTCCATGTTATACAATTATGAGGGTATAATGCTTTATATGTCGCTTCTTTTAGAGTCCATCTTTTTTAAAAAAAAACTTTAAAAAATGAATTCTTTAATTAGTACCGAAAAATTATAACAACCTTACGGCCAAGTATGATACAATTTTATGTTCTATCGTTATATGATTATAACGAGTGTTTAAGATTGATGAAAATGTAGATTGAAATTCTTTCGACTCATCAGAAGTTAATATTCGAGATGTAAATTTTTTAAGAGAAGATGGAGTGCGGGAAAGGAGAGCTTTGAGACGTGGAAGGTGAATAATGTCAACGCCTATTCCTAATATCATCATAAACCAAATTTTTATTATCACACATTATTTTGTTAATTATATTGACAAATTCGTGTTTGTGGGACAGAGGATAGCATATCAACATTCTAATTCTTTATTACTATATTAGAGCGGACTTTCGGTCCAGAGCCCAACACTGAGTGTGAGATAATGAAAGAATCGCACCTGCCGCGCGACTTGTGTGAGATCGATTTTAATACTATTTCTGATGGATCGGCAGTACTGATCCAGGATAGAGTTTTTATTTTTTAGAGTACTGTTCCTGATAGTGATCTAAAAAATAAACTCCAATACCAATTTTCTCCATATACTAATATATGTTTTAGAAGCACTTTTTTAAGACCCTATCAGGAACACTACGTAATCGATGTTTTTTTCACCCCATCAAGAATCGTACCGACGAACGCTACATTATTCTAAATGAATTCTTATCACATGATTCGCAAATTTGTGTGGCGATATACGTAAAATGTATAACGTGTCTAACAATATTTTGATAGTTCAATATATTTTAGAATTTTGCGTGCCTATAGAATTCGACTACTGTCATAAAATTGGTCTATGAAAAAATGTACCAATTCTTTAAAGCCTAAAATGCCTACTATATTTTTAAACTTTGATCGACAATGGTCCGATAATTTAATTTTCAAAGTCATTTTCTAGTATGAGTTTGTAACTAAAACTGTCTTGGGCATTAAAATTAGTACTTTTTGTTTAACTATTAAAGCTTAGAAAAATCGCTAATGTTGACTATATAATTCAAGGTTGTTCACCAATATAAATAAAGTTTTTTTATACCTATGTTCTGAAATATTTGGAAAGGGTAATATATAGTTGCCGCCAAACCACGTGATGATTAGCATCACATATGGGTTTAACCTGATCTTAACCTAGTTTTAACCATATGTGATGCTAATCATCGCATGGTCTGGGCCGTCCCAAATAGTTTGGACGGCAACTATAGGGTAATAATAACTTGAATGGATCTTTAATGCATCGAAATGTAATCTTCTAGTAATATAAAATTGTTTATAACAAAGGTTATTATCGTTCGCGAGTTATAATTCAAACATTTACTTTGTACACGGTTGTTGATTCTATTTCGGTTTAGTCGGATTTCTGCAATCTTCTTTTTATAAAACATGATCCGGGTGGTCGTCTATGAATTATTTACAGATGTCATGTAACGATAATCTGTCATGTGCGTTCAATTAAAACCAGTAAGTAAAATTTATTTTCATCAACCCCGGATTACTGTTCTAGTAACCACTCGCGCTATCGATTAGAAATTAATCGTACTATATACGAACTTTAATTAAGTAGCGTCGTACTCGTTGGTTGGCCAATTTTATATTGCCCAATTCAAATTATACTTTTATTCCTAATTCTGGCTGAAGTTCTTACTGTTGCACTGCATTAAAAACTACAAAAATTTTATTTTATATTTTTCCGTGTCTCAGCATTACATACAGTAAATAGCTAATGAAAATGAACTGCTTTATTAGAAGTAAATGCACAATAAGAAATGACTAAATCACTTAAAAATATAAAAATGCGACAGTCCGAAGAGGTTAGAGTTTGGAGATCGGTTTTATTTTTCATATGTTAACCCGATTTAAGTAAAGTCAGCTACTTTCAGTAATTTAAGGGCAAGTGCGCCAATAATGCTGCCAAAATTTTCGAATATACTGTATAGTCAATTTATATATTCGGAAATTTTTATCATACTTTGAATTTATCTGGATACAGTCAAGTAATAAATGAGGGGGAGGGTAATATTGCATGTATGCAGTGTTCTATGATATTTACTAATAAAATGCATAATTTTATTATTTTATTCCTTTTTGATATAAAGTTTACTGAGACCACGTGAAATCGTTAGAACATCCGTCTAGTTAGGTTCTGTGATCTTACAGGACCGGCGATTCCCATTAGATTGTTTCAACGAACATAAGTTATCGTATAATAGATAAAAAAAATATATTGGTATGATAGTACGAGTCAGATCAATAATTGAATCGCATATCTGTTAGATGTATTTATAGCCACCATCATGAACCAAATACACCTAACAGATATTCTATCAATTGCTAATGCATATTCGTACTATTGTAACGATTTTTTATTTTCATAACATTATCGTCTGGTAGTAGTTACTATTGTAAGTACAATAATGTGGCGCTAAAAGATTATAACTGAATTTTGGTATTTTTTTTAAATAATTTCTATATGTAAAATTTTTAGCGTTAGCGTTAATTATTATCAGGTTTAGAACCCAATATTAAAAACCGTAACAAATATATGATCAAAATTCGTATGGCAATAATATGAGTAGAATAAGAGCACGAGAAAATTTTTCAAAATTATGGGATCAGGGCTTAAGACAATATATTATTTTTCTGCATAATCATTGCGATTAAATAACAATAGCAAAATAAGAAGATTCTAATAGTTTTTACTGTTTGTTGTATCAATATACTATTTTAATTTTGATAGGTCATAAACGACACAGTAAGTAGCCGGGAAAACAAATATAGTGTCTTAAGCCCTGATGGGCATGCTCTGTAGACATACCCCCGATGTTTTCATCTGCATATAATACGTTTTTTGATCAAAGGCTTGCTCTGGTCATACATTAAACACGCCCAGGAGAGCATGTCATGTTCTAGTCATACATTAGCAGCCCAGGGGGGGGGCATGCACATAAACCCTGTGTCCTCATTGCAGTACATAATAGATTAGATTATTGATTTAAAAAAAAAAAAAAAAAATCCATTATAACGGAGCTTGTTTCTGCATGCTAAACTCATTACTATTTTATATTATTAAAAATTACCAAAATTACCGCGATATATAAAAACTATTATTAATCTATCACTATTATTATGTTAAATCAATCTTTATTTTTATCAAGTAAGTTCATGGAATATAGACATATATATACATATGTATATCGATATATGTATATTTCATATAGTTTATTTTAGAAATCATTCAAATATATATATACCTTAAATTTATAAATTTGAAATAGTTATGCGTAACGCAACATATATGCATTCCTGAAATTAAACCCCTAAAATTAGATCTTGCATTTGAATTAAGGAGTAATTTTAGGAAAGTGCAACTTGAGTGCATGTGGTTGTAGTTTACAGACACGTCTATATAAGCAATAGATTCTTGGGTTGTTAAAGAAAATTTTTTGATTTATCAAAGATTTGCACTCGTATTAATACGGTATTTTTCGAATGCTTATGTATTATCATCATAAACTTTCTGCAACTTTTCTATTAATACTATTCATTTATTATTATTTTTTTTAATCAATTCACATAGATAGATATACGAACTTACATTTGATTAAGATACTTATCAGGATGACTAAACTAGAACTGTTCTCAGTGTTAATTGTTCTTTTGCTCAGCATAAGCTGTTCATTTACCGGTGTTATGTCTTTTGATGCTCCCACATCAATTGGAAATTATGGTAAATCACATATTGACACATTATCGTCACTATATAATAACTAAATTCTTTTGATATTGTAAATTAAGAATATCCATACGGTGTATATATTCCGAGCAATTTCACTATTCCAGCTGGGAATGTTTATAAATTTAAATTATATTCTGGTGGATTTGTCTGGCATAAGTGTAATACTACTAGTGGTAAATGGGGTATTGGTAAGTACATATGTACATACTTAATTTTGATACATTACGATTTGTAGTGTTTACCATGTTATATGATTATTAGATCAATTTCGCTCGGTATATTTTAACCGAAAAGAAGATCTCTTCCTCTATCCCTCTTCAGCTGTGGCTGCATTGGATTTCAGAGGTATGTAATAATTAATAATTAAAATCAAATAATACTTTGAATACTTTGAATCATTTAGCGACCAAATTCTAGTCGAAATAATAATTTTGAACAGAATTAAATCTGCATTGCACTATTCCTAGTTAATTTTATAAAAAATTTTGAAAAAAAATGCAGATTGGTCAAAAATTTTATTGTATCATATAATGTCAATGTTTGAATTTTAATCATAATTCTTTCATTTTTCATAACAATTTAGCCGGTGGTGTTACTATTAGATCAGTTATTCCAAAAAATGATACTTCAATAATGAACGTCAATGTTGTTAATACCTCACCATCAGCTAATCCGGCGAAAGATTATACTTATGAACTTCTTTTAGCCTCAGTAATTATCAAAATTTTATTATATAAAATGTTTAAATTATTCATTATTAACATTTATATCATAAAAAATCTAAAGAATAACACAGGGGAAGGTGCGCTTAAAGATATTACCTATTTCATTCTTACAGAACCTAATGGCGGAGCACCACCACCAGATAAAGATTGTAAGTTAAAAGTAATTAATATTAAAGAATTATATTAAGCATCATCGTTCTTTTACTTACAATATTTCTTTATATATTGTAATTATTAGGTGGTAGCACATATCCAAATGGTTATATCTATTCTACCGACTTCACTGCAACTATGATATATTTCCACCCTGGTTCAAGTTAATTTATAATGTTATAACTTAAATTAATGCTGTAGATAAAAATCTAATATATAACTAGAAATGTAAAAATTGCAGCAATCTATATTAGTAATCAAATGAAACATAATTTGTCATTAAAAAAAAAATAATAAAAATTGTAATACAATAATATTCTAAAATATATAATTCCGAATTCATAAACGTTTCACCTGTCTTATGATTACAATCTTTTTTTTTTTTGACCTTACAGTAACTGAAAAAAGTTGTTTAGAAATTGAGTGCTAACACTTATTATCAATATAGTTTCTATCATTACCCAAACTCATATGTTTTTGCAGCACAAGTACCCATATATTTATTATGGGGGACGAACCTTAGGATTTATAATATTTAATACAATATTTTGTGTTAAACGCAATATGTAGTACTTGGACACGTCATTACATTGATACGTAAATACTATTTTACTAAATTGAGAAAATAATTAGTCAACTTTATCAACTAAATTTTATTAGCATTAATTACGTACGTACGTACCATAATCCACTGATATGTTACATGAGGCGCGTGTTATTTCGAGACTTGCATGGGCGTTATTTCGAAACTAACAATGCTATTTTTAGAGGACGCAATTTTCGAAAAAACGCCCATGCCCACTATTTCAGGAATTTATGGTACGTATTGCATTAAATGTTTATGATTAATTGTCGAGTATTAACTAAAGTGTTACGAGTAAAATAATTTGATCATCGCATTGAAATAAATATATCATTTACTATATTTAATAACAAATTGACACGAATTAATACACGTAATTTGAAGGATAAACTTGAATTCTAATATCTATTCTTACGGTCACAATGAAATAATCTTTATAAATTTGTATTTCTACGTGGAAAAAGATATTAACGATCAAGTTGATCAAATAGATGATCTATATTTGCGATCTAAATGCACGTTAAAAGAAGTTTTCTGAACTGTCACGTTAAATTTATTTAAATTTACGCGAACTAAAGATATAAATTATTACATTATTGTATTGTAGTTGATCAAATAAATCTCAATGAATAAGATTCATCGACTTTTCTCCATTGAATAGCAACTCTGATCGGTCGTCTTGGCGCCAAGAGAAACAGTGCATTGAATAGTTTCACATTACGTGATTCGATGGAAGTATGTAAATTATATATAACGATAATATATTCATAGTAAACGTTGTAAAGAATCACCTAAATTTGGAATTTATCAAAACAGAAATTTTAAACATTTGAGTTGAAATGAAATCATCGAGGCTTTTGAACAAACCTAAAATTAATTTCGAATCTAGCTGGTAGATAATTTTAACGAATGACCATAAATATGAATTTTGCATCAAGCATGATCTATTAGCAAAAAAAGACCTCATTGTCGCGGCTAATGCTGAAATTGGGACCTATTCGATATGAAATTTTAAATTTTTTTGTAGATTTTTTTTTTTTTTAGGGTTGAGTTAGGAATTAGGGTTGGAATTATAGTAAAGAGTATACAGGGTATGTAGATTTTAGTAGGGCTTTCAGATCGAGACCTCAAATTTCAGCCACGACATTATTTTGTACCGGAATATAATCTTATAGCTAAATGTCATTGGAAAAGTCATAAAAGAATTTGGGGAAATATGCGTCTGAAATGCCAAGTTTTATACCATTTTCGACTTAAAATGTATAATATAATATTTCTGATTAGCCACTACGCTAGAAATAACCTATAATTACAGTATATCAGTACCGCGTTATCTCTAAAGTAACATGTGGTTATCTACTTTTTATTATTATTATTACTATTAATCATATCCGGACCATAAAAATTTATCAGTCTAGTATAGCCGGATAAAATTTTATTTAAGTGTTGATCATTGCTCTTATTGGCCACAATATTTGTTCGTGTTTTTTGTTATTTGATTATCTACATATCAAAATTTTCTAATTTTTCTATCATGTTCTAATGCTAACCATTTAATTTTTGCAGTCCCGTAATTTGTTAAGGTATTCGCAATGTTGAAAAAAAAAAAAATCGATCGGCTAAGTCGAAATACTAGCTTTAATTCACTAATATTAATAGTATTCAGTATTGCGATTGGAAAATTTTGTCAACTCCAATTCATTACTCTAATATTAAATATTAAACTTTACTTAATCATACAGTACTGTATAAGTGTTTAATAATCGCAAATTTATTTAGGATAAAAAAAATTTTTATGAAAAAAAAAAGGCATCATTTACCCAACATTGCTAATATCTATTTATCCGAACGCATATATATGTCAAATCAAAATTATTTTGCAAACCGAACCAAAAAAAACCGAATGTATATGACATCACTACTATTGGGGAAGTTTCTTGTCTGATGTTATGTTGGAAAATTAACTTCTAGGATTTGAATTCGAGAAAGTCAGTTATGTGAGCACATAATAATAAGAAGAATTGTTTGTTACCCATTTGGGACACCTCCTGATGCTTTTAATAATTTGAAAGAAACCATTTAAAATCGTTGTCACGGGCTAAGAAGTGGCTTTTCCGAAAATAAAGTACCGTATATTACCGAATAGAAGCTACCAAAAAATTTTCGATTTTCTTCGATTTTCTTAGGCTAAACTGCAGGG
>CAJVPY010004042.1:0-13148 GCA_910591965.1 Dentiscutata erythropus
AATTATTTTATCATTTAAAAATACTATAAAATAATTGATTTATTTTATAAACTGATCATAGTAAAGTATTAAATAAATTATAAAATTCACAAATATATTACAAAAAAATTATAGATATTTAAATATCTGTAGAATAAAGCTGAGATTCTTTAAATATCCATAATGACTATTCAATAAATATTCCCGGATTTTAGTCATCCATGAATAGTAGTAATAAACAAATATCTAGATTTTATATAAATATTCATAAATACTTATAAAAAAATCTACAGATATTCATTGAATATTCTGTTTATAAGGTGTGGCAACTTAGTGTAGTAGTCTAGTTGTCACTTTCTCCAAGTAGCAGATCTAGAGTTCGAATTCCACAGACGACAATTTTTGAAAAATAGGCTTGTGTTCGGTTAACAGCTATGCTTATTGGTTGGATCTAATTTGTAACTTTGGTCATACCATCTAGTAATGAAAGAAATGATACAATAAATCCGAGAAACCGGTATAACTAAAAACCCATTTGGGAAGTCCTGAGTTAGGAGTAGCAGTGATCTATGATGGTATCACAAGAAAGCTGAATTCGAATGAGGCCTGAGATTGGAGAACCAAGCGACCAGATCCTAATAGCAGAGAACACACCAGCCGAACTGCCGGGTTGTCACACTGGAGGAAAAGAATATATGCTCTGAAAGTATATACCAAGGGGAGGGCGTCCTTCAGGCATCTAAAGCCTGGGCAGACTGACCTTTCTGAGTTGCTGGCTGGAAGTAAAGAAGGGACCGATAAAGAATCCGGGTAAGAATATGGTCTAATTGTGGGTACCAAAGCTGTTGTAAACCTATACAAGAGCAGAAGTAGGTCTAATTAGGAAGGTTGTGGCTTGTTAGATTGGGTTGTGGCAGCACCCATTGGATGGCTTGAGATACAAACTTGGTTACGGCAGTATAATTGGTACTAGTTAGATAGAGGTTTAATGGTTAGCCCTGACCCCAAGTACATAGATCAAGCTGTGGTGGTAAGTTACTGAAGCCTGGGTAAATACATGAGTAGGACATGTACTTTAGCAAAAAGTTAGTCACTGGTTTCAGATTTGAGGCTCAGTACAAATCCACAGAAGTGGTGCAGCTATCACATCTAGGGCTTAGTAAAGTATCCGGGTGGGGTTAGGTGTTTCAGTAATCGTTAGTTCTAAGGTATAGACACCTGTTATTTAGAAATAGTTCTTATATTCTATTTGCCAACAGGCTTAGAGTTTATCACTTACTATCCCTGTATTAGTTAGCTAGCATACTTTGTACATGTGAATTAATTACTAAAATAAATACTTGGCAAGATATGCCAAAGTTTAAAAAAAAATATATATATATTCTGTTTATATTAATTCTAAACAAATATTCATCTAATATTTAAGACTATTTGCGAATTTTTTGTAATTTAAGTATTCATTAAATATTTACAATATAATACAATCTAGTCCTTAACTATTCATAAATTTTGTATAATAGAATATTTGCTTTTAATTAAATATTTATGAATATGTAGGATTATAAATATGAGTATTGTCAATATAGGCTTTTGCAGTAAAAAGAGCAGATATGTCAATATATATTATTTTGATAATTGAATTTAATTACTTGTTTTGATTTTCTAACTGATCCGGTTTAATCAAAATTCACGATTTTGATTAGTTAAAGATAATATGTTACTAACAGGTAATCTTGTGATGCGTTTTGTTTCAACCTCGCACAACTTTCTTTTACATTATATATCTTGATTTTTTATTATACAAATTGACTTTTATTTATAATTGAAAAATGTTGATCACATTGAAATTTATCAGAATTTAATAAAACTCATTTTTTTATTTTGGAGTCATATCTGCTCTTTCTATTGCTTAGCCTCATATAAACCTGTTATCGGGCTTTCAATGTTTAGTTGGCTTTCTGTATACTATCTATAGGCAATCTATTCCGGTGATAGATTAATAGACAGCATACAGTAAGCCAACTGAATATTGAAAGCCTGATAACAAGCTTTCTATTGACATTACTCATATAAGCAATTTTATAAACAATATCGATATTCTAAATTTTTTCAAAATCAATTTTTACAATGTATCAAATTAATCAAATTAACTCAATTAAACCATTAAAATTGAGCCTTTATAATGTTGTATTTACACAAAATGTTATTGTTTGCTTATATAGCAATAATAATTTGAACGCATTCAAATTAGTATATCATAATCCAAAAATTAAAAATGATTTTTCTAAACAACCTCAAATGATTTTAAAAAGAAGTTTGAATCAAGATACTAGAATTGCAGGTGTTTATAATTTTTTTTGGCGAATCAATATTAAACTTATTGGGGTTTAAAATTTCTAAACTTTAGATAATGATTTTATATAAACGGTAGAAAATATTTTAAATATCGGAATAGGTAGTCTTTATTCATTGTTATTGTAAATAGTGAAAAACTGGTTAAACCATTTTTAAATTCAACTTCAATTAAAATAAAATAATATATAATTCAAATTTTATTCAGAAGCAAATAGTACCAAGCTTGCAAAGTAAGATTAGCATTCGAAAATCCTGATCAGTCAGTAAAAAGTGATAGAGGATTCCTCAAAAGAGGAGAATTTTCAGAAAAAATTAATAAAGTTATAGAAGGCCGTGAACCTGAAAAATACTTTTTACTAGTAGGTGAACAAGAAACTGGGAAAACTGCATTAATTTTGAATACAATGAAAAAAATAAAAGAATGTGATGTTGTATATATTAAAGCACATTTAAAAATTAAAATATTTAAAGATAGATTAGGCAAAGCTCTACAATATACTTATAGAGAAGATTATTTTGGACAAACCTTTTCTAAAGAAGCACCTGAAAGAAATAATTGTTGAAATTTTATAATTTAATATAATATATATGTAATTATTTATCATTATTATTATTATATTAGATTCTGAATTACTTGATGTTGTTACAATACTATGGCCTTCTTGGTCAACATGTAGCAAGGTAACAAGATCACCCGGTGCAGGGACCCTGCTATTGGGGTGTACACAGGATAGAAGTGGAATATGCACTATTTCCACTAGCAAGAGGCAAACGGTTCAACATAGGGCAGTATATGAGTTAATATTTTATTTATAATAGGTCAAAGAGGATAACCTCACCTACTAGAATTACCTTAGAGGGAGTATATCACTTTATGCAAGGACAAGAATAGTAAGAAGGTAAGGCTAGATACTATGAGAGGGTAGAGAATTCTCTGCCTTGAGTAGAAGGGGCAAAGGCTCTCTTTTTATAACTTTTTCACATATAAGAGATGTAATGGTATAACTGCTAAACCGTGTAGAGGTACTAAGAGGTACTCGTACAGAGGTACTGAAAGGTACTCGTATGAAGGTACTAAGAGGTACTCATGTAAAGGTACTAAGAGGTACTCGTGTAAAGGTACTGAGAGGTACTCGTGTGAAGGTACTGAAAGATACTCGTGTGGAGGTACTGGCAGGTACTTGTGTAAAGGTACTGACAGGTACTCGTGCGGCATTACTGTGCCTTAGTTAACTAGCCAATAATATTTCTAGAATTAATACAATAATAAAGATAATAACTAATACTTAAATATAACTAATACTATATACAAATAATAAACTTTAATCTACACTATACTATAATAATGTTAAGTTGTGTTACAATCTGCTTTGTAACATTTTCCTCCCCTTAAGATTTTATTCTGTAAAATCTAAACTTATACTTTAACTACTGTATTTGTTTACAGAAGGTCATGAGTTCATCATAATTCTCCTTGTTATTGCTATATGCAAAAATTCTATTTTTGCTTGTGCTTTTCTTTATCTACTATATGGTTTACTTTTTAGAACAACCATATACAAAAATTTCAATTCGGCATTATTTGGTAATGCTTGGTATACTTGGCAAAAATTTTTGGCCTAGTATGTGTTTAAACATTTTCTTTGTCTATTTCCTCCTTAAATTCTGTGAGGTTCACCGAACTTCTATTTTTGTATATCTAAAATTAGTGTCTATTTCTAATTTGTTCATCTTTGTCTAAATTTGTAAATCACATCATTATTGTTTGTAATTTTTTTTGTTTCTACCATGTAATAATTTTCTTTGTCCTGGGAAAATTATCTTTATTGTTTCTAATTCTATTTATATTCTTGTTTTTCTATGTGTGCTGTTTCTCAAAATTCTACACACAAATCTTCTTTTTCCTTGTACAATTCTTTTTATTTCCTTTTCTATATTTCTTTATGCTAAAAAATTTTTGTCTAATATTCTTTTCTTCTTTTTCTTTTAGTAATAATTTTTTGTTAAATTTTTCTTGTCTTTCTGGTCTTTGCTTTTGTCTTCTGCCAAAAAGTAGGTATACTTTTTGGGCTATGTGCTAAACTTTGTTGCCTTTACTCCTTCGGAGCAATCGCTGGCCTTCTATGTCTGAGTAAGCTAACTTTCCTTTGTGCTTGGACGATTGATTTTCTTCATGACTTGCATAATTGATTGCATAGTCTTGGTGGATACTTTTCCTTTTGTCTTTTCCTCTTTTTTTTCTTTTTCTATACTTCTGTCTTTTAAGTGTATCTATCTTAGAAAAAGCATACTTTTTCTAACTTTTTTCTGTTATTAACTAGATGCTACGTATTTCTCGTAGCCAATCCGTTCTGTCCATTGTCCGGGGTTTGCAAAACCAGGTTGCAAACCTTCAGGCTCAGGTTCAGGAGCACGATCCGACGGAGCTGGTATAGCTAAATTACCAGTATGAAATACAGATAGCAAGGTTGCAAAAAGAGAGAAATAGGCTTCAGGTGCAGGTGATAGATTTGGAGACAATTATAGGGGATTTGGAGTCGAAGATTGAGGCATTGCGGTATATGGTGGAGGGTAGTCCAAGTTTTAGTCTAGTGGAGTTGGTGGTTATTCCGGTTCTTCTTTGTTCTATGTTTTATTTTTCTTTCTTTTTCCTTAATAAATTTTTCAGTTTTTAATTTCTAAGTCTAATAAAACTATCTATCTAATATAACTATTTTAAGTTTAATAAATAAATTAATAAATAAATTTTAATAAAATTTCTAAGCTAATAAAATTCTAAGTCTTTTGTCTATTGAATCTTGATAATAATCTGCTTGCTATTTGTGATATTTTCCACGTCTATTACTAGTAAAGTATTGTTTTAAAATTTGGTCTTTTTCATTTTGTTAAATAACAATACTAATAAAAGCTAGTAATTAATTGTTTTGTCATTCTTAACCAATAAGATCATCAGGTTTTAAACATGTTTTGTCTATTGTAGTTAATAAGGCGTACATAATATAATTTTCTAATTTTAAGAAAATTTTTTTTTTCTTTCCTTTGTTAATTTTAACAACAACAACAATAATAATAACAATAATAATAACAATAATAATAACAACAATAATAATAATAATAATAATAATAAAATAATAAAATAATAATAATAATAAAAATAACAAAATAAAATGCCTCGAGTTCATATCTCTCGTGCTGTCCAATGTGCCAGATGCAGTGGCAATGAGGCTCTCTATGGGGCTCTCATCGAAGTTCAAGATCAAAACAGAAGGTAATATTCATCAATTTTTATAATTGTTTTAGATGAAATATTAATATTAATAATTCATTTTTAGGTTGTTGCATGAGGTGAGATCCTTGAGAAGATGAATCGTTGTGTTAAAAGCGGAGTTGGAAGAAATTCGGTTTTGGGAGGCAGAGTCGGTAGAGGAAAATTGAAAGAGAAATGAGGAGCATTGGCAAGTTGTTCAAGAGAGGAATCAGTTGTGAGTTCAGGTTGCTGAGTTGGAGAGGCATATAGATAGTGTTACAATAGATTTAGATGCAGAATTTGATATTTAAAATATATTTGTTTTTCTATATTTTTTTTTCTTCTATTTTTCTCTTTTATATGTATATTTTATGTTATTTTCTTTTCTTTTTCGTTAAATAAATAAAAAAAAATTTTTGATAATAATAATAATAATAAAAAAAAAATCAATCATTCGAATACTTCAACTAAGAACTACACTGAACTTGGTATCTAGCAGGTAGCTCTCTTAGCCAGTTTCGAACCTGGGTCTGCAAATAGTAGCTCTCCACCGTGACTGTTAATCCATAATTCAAATGATACTAAAAATTTTAATATCACTCTTTATGGATATTAATAGAAGCACAATCATGTGTCAATTTTCTTTTTGAATTTTTTTTAAAAAAATTATACATGCTTATATAAGTATTGGGTGGAGTATTGTAGTTTGTTGGTTTCGTTGATTTTGGAGTTTAGTTAATAATTCAAAATCTAAACTTCAAATTTTGTTAATAAAATCTAAGTTCGAAATTATCGAATATTAAGTTTAGGAGTATTAAATAGTTAAAAAGTTTTCTAAGTGTCTAAGTCTAAAAATTTCTGAATGTCTAAGTCTCTAAGTTATAATCTATTGCTACTTTAATTATAACTCACAATTCCAATAAATAATAATATAGGTAATAATAAAAAAAAAATAAAAATAAGTAAAAATAAATAATAATATAGATATAGTTATAAGAAAATAAAATAAATGTATAATAAGAAAATAAGAATAAATACTAAGAATAAATGATAATAATAATAATAATAAAAATGTTAAGCAATGTTAGTAGTCTTGTGGTCTTCTGGTTGTAGGTATAGATCTTAATTTACAAGTGTTAAGTTTTTGATTTCCCAGTTAATATTAACACTTCTTTTCTTTTTACAAGGGCTTCTGGTTATTATCTGACTATTACTCTACAAGATCTTTTCTAATTAGGGCATTGGGTAGGTTTTTATCTTTAGTTCTTTGTTGGTCAGTCCCGTGATATCACTCATGTGATTTAAGGTATTTATATCAGGTATTCTAAGATCACCGGTTTTATCTTTTTCTCTTCTTTGCTTATTGATATTTTACCCCTAATTCACTTTTTCTTTTATTTATTCATTTACTTATTAACAAACCTATTTATTTTTGTTACTCTTTTTTTTCTTGGCTAGATCTCGATCATTAATCACTTCATCATTCTTCGTCACGTTGGCATCTTCATATGTTGATTACATAGTAACTTTCCGTATAGCTTGTGGATCTCAAACTACTTTTTTTTTGATTTCAATATTTAGTATAAGACTTTTACTAATGTTCTACTTTTATTCTATGTTAGTCTTTTGCCGATTATTAGGTCGATCTTGGATTCCTTTGGCATTACCTCAGCTTTTCATCGCGTCGGTGTCTTTTTAAGTCGATCGTAGATTCTTACACTTTCATAACAGTAACTTTCATATACAGTTACTAACAGCTTGGTAGGTAGTTTCTCAAGCTGATTTTCTTTCGTCAAGAACTAGTTTTGGGGATTCTAACTTAGATCAACTTCGATCTTAGTTGTTTTCGAAGATAAGAACTTTTCTTCGTTCGTTCTTTGACTTCTATGCTATTAACCTAGCTATCTTCTTTCTTTTTTTAAAAAAAAAAGTACTGTTGCTGAGTATTCTTAAAGCGTCTAACTAGGTTTTTGTTAAGTACTTGTTTAAGACTTTATATATCCTGAAGTCTTGATCATTAGATCATTTTTAACAATACTCAATAGAGCAATATTGTAGTTCTTATCAATATTCAATAGGGCAATATTGATAATGGGATATTTTGATTAAATAGAGATAAGTATTTCTGCTTGTCTTGTATATTCTTTTGCCTTCGGGGTTCCTCCTTCATCTTTAATATCAGTGTCTTTTGTAGGTCTAAGTTCAAAGCGGTTATCAAGTAGTCATTAAACCTTCTATGTGGCATTCTGGCTTGGTAATCAATAATGGTAGAAATATATCTTTACGGGTCGAATTTGTGGATTTTTTTTTTCTTTCAGCAATCGTTTTACCCTTTGTTGAATTCGTTAAGACCATGCTTGTTATCTTGACACTAGAGTATAGTAACTCTAGAGCGAAAGGTATGCGATTGGATCTTTCCAGTTTTGATCGATATCAATACCATGGTTCTTGAGCCTTCGGTAATTTCACTTTATAGTCTTTAATATCGGTTTAATCCTTTTAGTAGATACTTCTATCGTCAAAGAACCTCAATCAGATAAATCATTTTCTTGGATTTGCCAATTCCAAGCCTTGATGTACATATAAATTACAATTCGATACAATTAATTGATCTGGGATTCAGCACCTAGTAGCTATATATATAAAAAAATAATACTAATAATAATTTCATTAAATAACACCAGGGAGTACTATAACTCCAAATAATAATAATAATAATAATAATAATAAACACTAGGGAGTACTATAACTCCAAATAATTTTGATTTTTAACACCAGGGAGTACTATAACTCCTTAATTAATCCACACTAGGATTAATTCTCATAATAAAAATAAGAATACTAATAATTTTCTTTTATGCATACCAGGATACATTTTCGCATCGCGTCTTACAGGCAGGCTCGCCCTTTGCAATAACAAAGTCCTTTTTGGTGTACAGCTTATCGGCAGGCTCACCAACTTGCCTTTTCGCATGACGGCTAACAGGTAGTGCCACCTTCCTAATGCCTTTTTGGCGTATGGCTTACTGGTAGGTCTTACCAATTCATTAATAATTCAAAAATAACGTAATAATCCAAGGTATCAAGGTGATTTTCCAGTTGTCCATTGTGTGTCTTATGAATATCTAGATAAGTAATTCGTTTTGTATTTTTTTAACTTTCATAATTTGTATTTAACTTTTATTTGAATTCAGTTTTCTATTTCAGGTTTTTAGATAATCGGATTTCTACCTGGTCTCAAAAGTTTTATCGTGGGTTTGCACCACTTTCGTATCGGCTTGCATTCCTCCATACCTTGGGTATTGGACAGATGCTTTCAAGAACTTTGGTATAGTATGAAGCTTCCGTTTGTCTTTTTAGAGCTTCTCCAATTTACCAGAGCGACTGGTAATAGAATTCTTGTATTGCTTGTTTTTCTTTATGATTGCTTCTTTAAGATCGTCAAAATAATTTATTGTTGCAGTAGAATATCGAATGGTTTTTAAATAAATAGGGCTTGATATTTTTATTTTTTGTTAGTTTGGTTTTGGTAAAAATAAACTTTTAAGCCTGTATAAATTCCACAGTTTCTGTTGATCTGATCAGTGATTTGATCAGGAATAATTATCCATCATTGATATATTTCTATATAATTTATTTGCATTAGCGTCCATCATTGATATATAGGGTCTATAACTTATTATGATTAATCTATTCTATTAATTTAATATGCAGAATATATATATCGCTTTATTATGCTGATTCAATTTGTTAATTAATTTCACTTTAGCATAACTATAGTTAGTTGATGACCTATTTCTGACTTATCTGCTACTGTTTAGTTATATGCCAAGGGCATATATATAACCAAGTTTTTTATACCAGTTTCTTTTTAATATGCAACATTTGGGATCAATTATACTTAGATAATTTTGATAATTTTCGGTTTGCCGGCCAAGTTACGTGCTGAAAATAGATATAAACATAGTCAAGTTTTTATAGCTAGTTTTTTTTAAATTCAACTATTTGAAATTGATTGTATTCCCGTGGTTCTAACTAAGGTCTACCTAACATAATAAATTTTGCTATTGTCTTGCTAGTCAGGATACATATTAGGTGTTTCATGCTTATTGAATCACATGTATACTTGAAATGTGCAGTTGGTTGTACGTACGTACGATAGATAGTACGTAATAGTTAGAGAATAATGGTCTTCCAATTAAGGTAACCATTAATATATACAGCATGAAGTACTTGGAGCATGTAGATTATACTTTAATTATATCTGGGCTGTGAGTATTGTTACACTTAGGTCCTGATTATTTTTGCATAGATCGTACTTCAATTTTTGTTATGCTGGAAGTATAATTGCACTTTAGGTTCTATGTTAGTAATTTGACTTTCCAAAGTAAGTTTAGCTCTTCCCCGATGATATTAAGCTTTCCAGGGATGATTCTGATTTTTCGGGTATAATTTTTGGCTTTTCGCTAGAAGGCACCAAAATGTTACAATGCTACGGCCTTCTTGGTCAACATGTAGTAAAGTAACAAGGTTACCCGGTACAGAGACCCTGCTATTGGGGTGTACATGGGGTGGAAGTGGAATATGCACTACTTCCACTAGCAGGAGGCAAACAGTTCAACATAGGGGCAGTATATGAGTTAATACTTTATTTATAATAGGTCAAGGAGGATAACCTCACCTACTAGAATTACCCTAGAGGGAGTATATCACTTTATACAAGGACAAGAATAGTAAGAAGGTAAGGCTAGATACTATGAGAGGGTAGGAAATTCTCTGCCTTGAGTAGAAGGGGCAAAGGCTCTCTTTTTATAACTTTTTCACACATAAGAGATGTAACGATATAACTGCTAAACTGTGTAGAGGTACTAAGAGGTACTCATACAGAGGTACTGAAAGGTACTTATATGGAGGTACTGAGAGGTACTTGTGTAAAGATACTAAGAGGTACTTGTGTAGAGATACTGAGAGGTACTCGTGTGGAGGTACTGAGAGGTACTGGCAGGTACTTGTATAAAGGTACTGACAGATACTTGTGTGGCATTACTGTGCCTTAGTTAACTAGCCAATAATATTTCTAGAATTAATATAATAATAAAGATAATAACTAATACTTAAATATAACTAATACTATATACAAATAATAAACTATAATCTACACTATACTATGCTAATATTAAGTTGTGTTACAATTTGCTTTGTAACAATGTTGAAAAAGCTTTAAATGTAGTAGAAAATGTTGCCACAGAATATGACAAAAAAAATAGTTGCCTATTAGTTCTTGTTATAGATTATATTTATGAATTTAAATATGGTGATGAAGATAGTGAAAACCTGTTAAAATTATTACAACAACATGCTGAAAAATAGGCTGCTAGAAAAATTGTAACAATAGTATTTAACACCAATGATTATTCAACATATGAACATATAAGTAAATATTTCTTTATATATATATATATATTCTTGTTTGATTTTGATATACTTATTTTTTCACTTTTAATTTATAATATAGAGAGATGCTTCTCAAATAGATGCTATAATAGTAAGAGACCTAACGCCTAAAGAAGCAATAGACTTATTAAAATCAAACCAACCAGAATCTGAAGATGAATTGGAAAAAATTGTCAAAAGAATTTGCTGTCATTTTTCTTATATTAATAAATTAGCATTAACTAATAAAGAAACTGATATTTATGGTAAAAATCTCATTTTATTAGAATCTACTATATTATTATGTGTATATATATGTATATATTATTGGGCAAAAATTTGTAAATAATAGCAATTTGGCTTAACCGGGCAAATGATTGGCTAACAAGTGCCACGAAGTGGCACGTGTCAAACAATCATTTGTCCAGTTAAGCCAAATTGCCATATTCACTTGCTGAGTTTTTTTTTTGAATATTAGAAAAACATAATTACATCATAACATATAAAAAAAATAACAGAAAGAAAGTTTTTTATAATCATATGAGTTTGTCAGATAGCTTTAATTTATTTTTATAATTTTTATATTTTATCTCTATTAAAAACTGTTAAAAAATTAGAAAATGAAAAACAAACTTGGATAATTAATCAAATAGGTCTGATTCTTAATTTTGAAGAAGAAGCTCTTAATAAACAAGAATATGCTTCATGTACTTGAAAATTAATTCATAAAATTGTAAAATCTAAAAATCATTCTGTTCTACTAAATGAAGGTAGAAAATTACTGGAGATCCAAAATGGATAAAAATGATAGATCATGATAATATTATTATTATTAATGAACATCAAAATATTAAAGCTGATTCAAAAATTCCACTAAATATATTTGAAGAAATCGTTAATCAAGATGGATTTGATAAGTTGCTAGATGATGTTAGTGAAAGAGTAAAGAAGTTGACAAAGCACAAAAAATAATCGAATTGATATGGAGTAAAAGGAATAATCATCTTATTGTAGATTTGAAAAAAAACTAAAAAATTGATTTTTTTAATAAATATTAGTATTGTAGAAAAATTTTTTGATTTATATAAAGTCTTTGATATTTAGTAGCTTGACAATATTTAAATTTATATATTGTATTATTTGTACTTTGATTCTAATACTTTTTCAAGTTAGATTTATCTAATATATTATTAAAGTAGTTTTAATATATAGTGAAATCTTTTTAAGTACAATTTATATCGACCAAATTTTAAAATTTGGTACTTTATATTTAAAAAATTATTTATAAAATTATATATATTATTTGTAGCATATTTACAAAGATAAATTTTATAGGAAAATTTTAAATAGTATACTTTCTTTTGTATGAATTAAATAAGTATAATATTAGAGTTAGAGTTAGAATTAGGGTTAATATTATGGTTGCTTATTAGTAAAATTGTACAAGGAATATTTTTTATTAGTCATGCAACAGGGGTTACCCTAGTACTAATTGCACCTCTATAAGTACACACTCTCTAAATGCACGCTTAAGTGCTGGCCCAAATATATACTTGACCTCGATAAATGCACTTTTTCTTATTATTCTTTATATGCATATTAGGGAGCTTTCAGAAATTATGTAATATTTTGTTATTAATAAATTTTAAAATTTCTACCCACCCACCCACATCTGATACTTTATTAGCCAATCAAATTGCATAAAAATTTAAATAGTATGAATTAATAAAAATTTTAAAATTTATATAACTTTTAATCTATTGGACCAATTTGGATGATTTAACTACCAAAATGATTTCTAAATAAGAAGATTCTAACAAATCCAAAATCATTAAAATTCACTTACAGAATCACAAGGTAGATAATTTTTTATATTATTTAAATATATATAAAATAATACAAAATATTGAATATTTTGTGATCCTATAATTGGATTTTAATAATTTTAGGCTTGTTAAAATCCTCTCTTTGAGAGGATAATTTTGGTAGTTAAATCATCTAAATTCACTTAGTAGGTCAAAAATTATTCAAGTTTAAATATTTTATTATTATATTATATACTATCCCTTAATATGTAGACCAACGCAGGCAAATTTGCCTGCGTTTTTGCACTTTTTTAGCTCTGATTTACTTT